>JAOVVG010000054.1:5433083-5438189 GCA_028566375.1 Leptodoras nelsoni | reverse complement strand
TAATTCCCCAGTCTGGGTGGATGAACACCAGGGTATACAGTGGTATACAGTGGCTTGTCCTTTCCTCTTCATTTCTCACATCATTTTGTCACTTTGTCAGTGTTTTTCACAGAGGAGATATGGTTAATCCTCAGTTCATGACTTTGAACTGAAGAAGAAGTAGCTGACATGCTGAGTTTAGTATGTTCTGTTGTATGTGTGTGTGTGTGTGTGTGTGAATATGTAACGAAGCACCAAGCTATGAGTCCAGAGGAATAATACTGCATTGTACAGTTGAGAGAGAGAGAGTAAGAGAGAGAGAGATGAGCAGAGAAATGACATGCTGCCAGGTGACATTTTCATCCACGATTATAAATAAAAATCCCAAAATATAAAAAAAAGCTAAATCTGTTGCCTCATTGTCAATTTCCACATTTCTCACAAGCTTTCTCATTAGTCTGTGAGATGTCGACACCCACTGTAAGTGTTGGCTGGTTGGGTTTGAAGTTGGATTTGGATGGCTGAAACCGGTGAGCCATGTCCTGATGTCCTGATTGACTTGTTCATCATCACGTGATATGTTCAGAGAGGCCCTTGTCCAATCTGCTCCGTCGTTCACACTGGCACAACAGGAAGTCTGAGGCGACGTTGGGTCTGGTTTGCATGGTGTCTAGTGTCGGTCGTAAGCAGTGGCAGCAGCTGGCGGTGCAGAGGCTCGGGATGCACTATAATAATAAGGGGAACCTGGAAGTTAACAAAAGAAGGACATAGCATTTTCAATAAGGCATTTACAAATTCCAGATCTAAAATATACAGTCAGAATCATAGGTATAATGAATGGTCATCTGAAACAGTGTATTGGAAACATTTAAAACTCAGTCGATAGAGTAATAATACATACCAGGCAATCTTCTCAATTGCTTTTTTCTCAGTTACCCTGGTTAACTGTGTTTTCAAGGAACCAATATAAACTTTTTTTTATTACATTCAAAGTTCATCAGTGCTTTCTTCAGTGGGTATATGGTTCTTTAATGTCATCATAAACCCCTAAACTGTCAAAAAGCTATTGTACTGTTTTTCTCCCACTTAAAGGTAATTTTGTATTATTTTTTTACATACTTACATAAGTACATACTTTGTAAAACAATCTTATGTGGTAGAAAGGCACTATATACACACTTAAGTACCAGAAAAACTGGTTAATACTTGGTAGGTTCCCCACAGGATCTTGGAGGGAATGGTGCACAGTCCTCACGCTGGTGTTAGTTGAGGCCCCAGCATTAAATTCTGATGTTACTTGAGGCAGTGTTGCACACCTATCATGTCAACGGTTTAGGTGCAGGAATCTTATATTCTATACCAAAAAAGAAATGATTCCTTAATGGCTCTTTGGATAGTCTAGATGTTTAGCTTTCTAAAAGGGTTTTTATTTATTAAATTATTAAATTCCAATTTTTTTTGCAGGCACCTAGTTGTAGGATACCAACTAGATTTAACCATGTTTTTTGGAGTGATCACTTCTTTCAAATGAATCCAAACTACACTTTCATTGCTTGCTCAAACTTGTAAGTATATTATTTATATTATATATTTTAATATAATATTATTTATATTATATAAGCTATGGGAGTATTCCAATTTTTTTTCCAGATAAAATCAAGTCCAGGAGTATCCCTAAATCTAAACTTAAGTCATATAAATTGAGTGCAATAATGACTTGGCATTGGTGGTAGGGTTTCAACATTTGATTGATATATTTGTAGTAAATGTATACATTAAAGTTTTTTTTCTCCAGTTGTGGTAATACTCACTCAGTAAGGCTGGGTTGCTGAAGCGCCAGGCCTCGTTGTATGCTGTATACTGTGGGTGACTGTAGGGATTCCCTGAAAATTCGCTCCCTGTAGCAAGAAATAAGGTCATTAAAAAGTGCTTGTACTTTATCATAGAGGAATGCAGTACATTCAGAATCAGCAAGGGAGTGACAGAGAGGACCAACAGCCTTTTTATTCTGCTGGCTGAAAATTTGCCCTCATTTTCCTGGTCTCTAGTGAACAGTAATCTCATGTTAAAATCAATGTGGGACTCCTCTCTTGTTCATGTTGGTGTTTCACTCTGCTTTCTCTTCCCATCTCATTCTCTTTCTTTCTCTCCCTAGCTACAGGGGACTCCCTGGTGACAACTTACTTGCTCTTGTGCTCTTTTTTCCCTACGTTTTTTTTTTCTTTTTGTGCCATGGAATTTCATTGTGTAGGAATTCAGAGAGTGGCGGTGAGCTGTTGTGTTGGTATAACACCCTCTCATTTTTTATGACACTATAAAGAGCAGGCTTTAAATGAAGAAGCTGAAGGATGGCCTTCTTGACTTTTAACAGCATTTTGGGACCCATCACTAAATTTCTTTCTGAAAGGACCAGGAGAAAAGGAAAAGCCTAGCCAAGAGCTGACCAGATTTCACATAGCTTGGCTATATAATTCAGAAGTGGAGGAACTGACCTTAGGCTAAATTTAGAGAGATAAATATCAATGAATCAGTCCAAATATGAAAGTAATACATTCAAATTCTTAAAGTTCTTTGCTAGACAATGGGATCTGTTTATAAAGATGGGTGTAAAACATCCCAGATTATGACTCACCAGGCACCATTCCAGCCAGTGTGGATGTTGGGTAGCTGCCCTGTCCTGTAGGGGGGACATGAGGTGGATAGCCAGGTAAGGTTGTGTTGGCCATATCTCTACCTACACACAAAATGCACACAACACAATTTATTAGTGTCAGCTTTTGACTTATAGCTCATTGCATGGAGAAAATAATCTCTTGGAGAGGCAAACACTTCTCATCTGATTTTATGTCTGTTTATTCTCTAATAGTTTTATAGTTATAAATTATTTCTGGGTATTTTTACTACCTTCATATTTTAGCCCACAGATCATTTTGTTAAAATATATTTTATTGATTTTCATTGGCTACTTGAGCTCCAAAGATGCCATCACAGAGACACCATGCTACACTTTTTTTATTTTCCAGAATTTCAGGAATTCAATGCTCCACCTTTAATCTCTAACAAATACTAAATTGCAATAATGATCTCTCTTGCTACAATTCTACAAAGTAAATTTAAAAAGAAAAAATGACACTAGCAATAGTGTCAAAGCTCTCCTTAGCCAAAGGCATAAAAACAGATAAACTCTGACTCAATAGTGAGGCTCTATCATGTCACCTACAATCACACACCTTCAAATGCTGGACGTCACCCCACTCAGAGATGAGCACAAATACAAGCATGAGTCATAATGACCAATGCTGGCCCCTACGGACAGTCATTCCTTCTATAGACACACAGAGAAGCTCTGCATTCAGATCGGTAATTGGGACTGACGCTTAGCTGTCCTAGGCAGCCACGTGTAGCCCCGAGCCAGCCGAAGCAGCCAGTCAGGGGCCCCTTAACGACATTGTTGGAGAGAGTGAAAAATTGGGAGAGGGAGGAAGAGGGAGAGGTGGCAGGGGACAGGGGGAAAGTCGGTCACCAGTGCAACTTTAATGAGCAGGTCAGCAACCATTACGGCAATCACAGACCATCGAGTCTGTTCCACAGAGAGTACCAGGAAGAAGCAGTTTTTGCCATTGCTTCTTTAGCTGCAGTACTTCCTTTCTCAAATATTGTTAAAAGTTTTCCCAACTTTCAGAAATCCTCTATTTGCACACACACGTTCTCACTTTTTACACAAAATAAACAGTGTGTCATTCTGCTGCTGGCTTCACTAAGATGAGAAATGTCTAGCAAGTTCTATACATTTCATCCCAATTGATTGCTTACCAGTTTAGGTTGTTGCATGAATTAATGACATTATGTTCACAGAACAGGAATCTTTGAGGATCACGAAAAAATAAATAAATAATCAAAGGTAAAATGACTCCCCAAAAATAGCCTCTTTAGTAGAAATTAAGGCAGTTTATGTTTATGGTACTTTTATTGAGAACTAAAGGAGTCAGCAATTAAAGCTTATTATTAGTAGGGATATTTTTATCTTTTGCTACATTAGTTTACATTCTCTGAAGCACAAATTATGACAATAAAATCTTAAAACTGTTTAGTCATGCCGCTACACCACAGTCCGAATTTCTCTCAACAGCTTTCCAACAACCAGCAATGTGAAAGTTGATTTATTTTTTTGTTCCAGTCCAAATATGGCCATGGATTATTCTTCATTTAAATACATCATATATACATTCTAGAAGAGGCATTAACAGTATTTCAGGATTTCTCTCGACAAGTAATATAAAAAAATATATTAAAAAATTGAATAAGTTATATAACGTCAGGGAGAGAAAAATGAACAATGAGTTAGTATCCTGTTTCTCAAAGCTGCAATAGAATTGAGAAAGCTTTTCATAATCATAAATTCAACACTTGTGCATTTCATCCTGCAGTCAAGATACAAGCCAAGATAGGCCACCCAAAGAGGATGGGTCCCTGCTGAGACTGGGTCCTCTCAAGGTTTCTTCCTGTAATTTTGAGGGAGTTTTTCCTTGCCACTGTCTCGCTCAGCAGGGTTTCGATCTGCTACTCTAGGAGTCTGTAAAGCTGCTTGGAGACAATGTATATTGTAAAAAAGCGCTGTATAAATAAATTTGAATTGAATTGAATTGAATACAAGGCAAACAAGACCACCTATACGTAAAGGCCAGTTATCATCCTTTACTGAGTACAATCTTTTTACGCAGTGTTCCCCAAAAGTCTCCCTACATGAGGAAAATGGGAAATTGTAGCTAAATGTACCTTGATTTGCAAAATATTCATTACAATCTTTTTACAATATATTCTCAATGCGCTGGAATAATATAATATAATATAATATAATATAATATAATATAATATAATATAATATAATATAATATATGAGTTTGTTATTTTTCCCCTATGTATGGGGAAAGGCTTATTTTAGGGCAATGGGTGGATCTGGAGCATTTTTCTTATGATAGGGACAGCTTTATGCACCTTTTGCAACAACAAGGCACAGGGATCTTCTGACCTCCATTTTCTATATTCAGGATAGAGCAATTTATCACTGGGCAAAAGCCCCTGCACCCTAATTAATTACGACTAAGCAAAGGATGTTTGGAAAGTCAA
>JAOVVG010000054.1:5425583-5428083 GCA_028566375.1 Leptodoras nelsoni | reverse complement strand
TAATCTATTATTGTCATGACGCTGACACAGGTCAAATACAACTATTGTCCAGGTATAAAGTGATTATTCAGGCCCCACGCTGGTTAAACAACAATTTGCAAACACAGCAATTCCTCTACATAACCTGCTGACCTGATTAGCCGTTCTCTTAGATGAGATGGGTGTTGGCTTTTGTTGCCTTCCTCAACACAACTGTTTTTATCCATCTTGCCTCACATAAACACATACACCCCCTGCCCCTCAAACACACACACATACTGGCATGGTATTTTGCTCTCCTATGGAGACGCCAGTCTAAATTTACCACAGATTATGTTGTCCCCTTGCCTGATAATGTATGATATGCACAAGCACTATCGACTGCCCTGCTGTGTATATGTAAGAGAGAGACAGAGAGAGAAAGAGAGAGAGTCCATATATGAGTGAGATAGTAAGACGGAGATTGGATGCCGAGAGAGTGTAAGAGATGAGGGGGGGTGCCAAAGCTTGAAATGAAGCTGAGATGAACATCATGGCCTGACTCATCGCACCTATAATGCTAAGCTTAATCCAGTGCTTTTCTCTGCTGCTGAATTCAATTGATCAATCATGTCTGTCTGCTGGTCCCATTTCAGCACGTTATTGCCCATGTGCTCCTCTCTATGACCTTCTTCCCACCATATAACCCCAGGCAGGAACACCTCAGCCATCATTCACCTGGTGTGCCTGTGTGGGTGGGTGTGGTCAACAAATTATGACAAATCGATGACTGGATGTCATACTGCACTGAAAAGACTTAAACTCAAACTGACTTGAAGTGATTTTAATTGATTCTGTAACTCAGAAGAGATTTTTCCTTGTGAATCTTACCAATCTATATGCTTTCTTTTCTCCGAGGTTATTTCTGAGCTGGCTTTCCTCACAGGCAGCTCTAGCGGGTCCTAATGGCAAGGGGGATCGTTTCCTTTAGTGTGTGCCGGGGCAAATGGAGTCATTAATTACCCTCCATTACAGGGCCAGCAGCACAAACCTGATCAATACAAGTGCATTTGTCATGCACACCAGTGACACAGACGTCCCACACACAAACCCACATATACACATGCAAACACATACACAAGCCAATTACTGCTGGGGCTAATGTGGCTTTGGCATTTTGACTGCAGCTATCAAATGTCATCGTCAGCAGAGCATCTGTCTGTAAACCTAACACAAAAGCTGTAAGAATGTGCTGGAAGATGAAATAAAGTCCATGCTCATCATCCTATTCCTTTCACTGGAGCTGCTGAATAACTTGCTTTAAAATGAATAAAATATGAGAATGCTGTGCTTTTATATCTCAGGAAGGAATCTTTCAGACTGTATCAGAGGTACAGTGTTTAGTAGCGATATTGTATATTGCTGTGTATTTTCTACAACAACCATCTTTATTCTGGATTTGGAGGTTAATCAAGCCTTTGATGAAGCAGTGATCAAGACACCAGAGCACCTTGGCTTGTCAGAGATGGAGTCTGTATTTTCCCCCCATCAGTGCTTATGTAATAGCCTTCACCTGGAGCCAGATTGGCTGTGTGCTTTGAGCCTCCAGCCCCGAGTCGCATTCTTGCCTACCCTGCTGTTGGAGTATTGATCTGAGACTGTGAGTACTGAATTCGTTTTGACGTGAAGCAGTATTAAAGCTGAGGTAACAAGGGAGGCCACTCTATCAGAGCGCAGGAGCGGCTCTGAAACACTGCGGGATGCACGACACCCACAGGGCATGACCTCTCAGTGAGAGAAAGACTGAGAGAGAAGACAGAACAGAGGAAGAGACATGATAATAGCAGAGCTGAAAAGATTGCAATAAAAAATTGTGGTAGAAGTAGATGGAAAGGGACCAGGCATGCCTGAAACATCGTCAAACACACTCACATAGATGCAGATGGTTCAAATTTATCTTTCAACCATAAATTAAATGTACACAATAAAATAATAAAACCAAGACATATCAGATTTTTTTGCTTTAGTTTTGTAAGGAGATGATGTACATGGCTAATGTAGTTAACAAGTAAAGCATGCTTCTAGGTAAGTAAGTAAGTAAGCAAACAAGTTAATGATTTAATTAATGACACTATTACAAATATATAAATATCCCAATTATAAACTCTAACATCCAATTTCTGCTTCAACTAACCGTAGCTACTAAATCTTATTTTGTCCCTTTTCTTGCACTGTCAGAAATCATATAAGCAAGTCTGCCTGAGTTTAGTTAGCCAATATGTTGCCATTTCTTTGCAAAGAATACATGTATTCATTTACTACTACTTCTACACTGAAAAAAGCATTAAATTAAATGTATTTCATTTAAATGTGTACATCAACAAATAATCTCATGTAGTTCAATCAAGTTGTAAATTGTTTGTTTCATGTGAATGAAATAATTTAAACCCTGGAATAAATATATATACAGTACAGGCCAAAAGTTTGGACACACCTTCTCATTCAATGCGTTTTCTTTATTTACATTGTAGATTCTCACTGA
>JAOVVG010000054.1:4843242-4859494 GCA_028566375.1 Leptodoras nelsoni | reverse complement strand
GTAACCCTCAAACTACATTTTGTGTTTTGTAGAAAGTATACTGTATACTTACTCAGCTGCTCTGTATAGCCAAGCAGGCGATTCCTTGCCTAGATCAAACTAATGCAGACACTTGAACACAAAACAGCAGCATGTTGCTATGTCATTTTCTTAGTAGTGCCTTTGATGAAGTGACGTGCAAGATTTAATTAACATGATTCTTTCATTAGCTTATGGACCTGGTCTATATAGAACCATAGGTAGATTTAAAATAAAAATGTACTTGTAAAGAATAACTTCTCTGGCAATTGATGCTTTCCCGATTACAGACTTTTTTTTCTTTCTTTCCTTACAATTGTTGCACTGTATCCATATTTTTTCCTTCTTATCCTGATAGAGAAGTAAACCCTCTGGTTTGGGAGAACATTGAAGAGCCCTCTGTGGATTTTCAGGAGTTTGTGGAGCTTTTCTCTAAAACTGCAGTGAAGGAGAAGAAAAAGCCCCTCTCAGACACCATCACCAGGTCTAAGACCAAACAGGTGAGCGTGTACTAGTGAACCTACTGGAATGATTGAATAATGTACATGTACAATGTGATGTAGCGGTTCAGCGTAGCAATATTTGTTTCAGATATGATTATGCACCTTAATGCTCTGAAGTACAAATGTGTAGTCCCCATGTATAGTAGTGCTGCACAATCACGGGAGCAACTATATTGGGAGCAACATATTCATACTTTGCATATTTACCTACTCAGAAATAGTATCTGTGCCCCAGACTACTTGTACCCTTAAACTCTTCTCAGCCTGTCGCTGCTGTCCTGGATTGTGTTTTCTTTGATATTAACATGCGAGCTTAGCTTCTTGCATCTGCGGCCTTACAAGAAGGCATTTTTTCCATGTCTCTGGCTTCTCAAGCCATGTGCACTCCTTGAAGAAATAACTCGACGCCCAGATGGCGTCCAGCATCGCAGGCTCCTTGATCATTAAATAAACAAACTCACTGATGGTCAAAGTGTCCACATCATGCACCATCTGTTTGGAGATAATATTCAACAAATGCAAAAAGGCATTGATTTGTGATAAAAGCATCTTTTTGTTGTCATTATCCAGTTATACAACCCGTCAACCAACCAAGTCAAGTCGTACTGATAAAGCGTCCACATCACTCAGCCATCTGTTTGTAGACAGTATCTGTACGCATCAGTGCTAACCGTGAAGTACTTTCCTCCCTAGCCTTTTGCCTCGAGCCAGGATGAATATGTATAGCTGTTACAATCGGGTTGGTTTGCAGATGGTGTCTGGAGAGCTTCACTCACCCGTTAGTGGGCACGGTGACCCATCAAACTCTCCCAGTTTGCATTCCAGGAACTTGCGGTGTCCCCTTGGGCTGTGGATGGACCTTTAGAGTCATAATGCACTGGTCATGGCACTGTGAAAACATGCATACAATTAGAAATGTTCTTTGTAGATTTGAAGCTCAAACAATTTATAGTTACTTTTCCAGGATCAGTTTTTGCCTTAGACACTCTCGTTCCTAATATTTCCACTTTACCTGAAGCAACAGAGGCAAGGAAGTGGATTTCAAGAAGGAAAGCATGTTTCAAATTCAAGCCTACAGTTGGAATTGGAGCGCGGTGCGTGCAAACGGGGAGCTCGTCTCATCTCGGGTTAATTGTGAATCCGTATCGGGTCCAGATGACGCAGCTGATGCTCGAGAATATTTGCAAACTAATAAGAGTGCTTCCATGGCCAGTGGGGAGCTCGCCGTGGATCAGAGTGCTATCTGAGGCTCTGCATACAAATGCACGCTGACGTTATCTAGATGGCTGGCTGAAATGCACAGCACTGGTTGTTGGGCTTTGTGGCCGGTTTGGCTTTGCCCTTTTGATGATCCACCGATGTCTGGCCAGTAATGTCGTTCAACGTGACCTCTCCGCATTGGTGCACGCATTGTGATATTAGTAATGCAAATTCACAGTAGTGTCTTACTGTGACTACCCTAAATAAAAACTTGGACATGTATATTCACACACACCACTCTGACTTGAGTACGCTGAAACACGTTTGATTTGGAGCCATAATGGAGCAGCGTGGCAGTGTGCAGCTTCGCTTTTCATTAGACCACAATGCATCAGCCTGTTGTCAAGCCTCCAATCTGGCAGTCTCACAGCTTGGCTTTAGATTTTTGCCTCAAAAGCACAGGGAGGCTTACAATCTTATTGCCAGAGGTTGGTGGTTACAACAGAACACACTTTTCTGAAAGTATTGTGGGCACCGTGTTGGCACCATTAGCAAAACCTCAGCTGTATTATGAGACCGAATTCAATAATCAAGATATAAAACTATGATTTAGTTTTGTAGCCCTGTCATGAATTTAAGCAGCTGTCATCATCAACTATAATAAACTCTAAATGCAGTTAGAAAGGTCACCCATCTTGTTTAGTATTGCTCTGGAGCTGTGCTTATACGGATCAGACGTTTCCCTGGAAGCATACGGATCTAGGATTTCACCTAGCACCGATTGATCTGTAAAGTTTGCGGATCAGCCGCCTTGTTTTTCGTCTGGGAGCTTCCGACCGTCGAACTCTGCGCAGATGTGGCCGCGGTGAGTCTGCGGTTTAATAAAGGAGAGGAGGGTGTTCCTCGGTCACACAGTTCTGAGCGGTGGTGTGTTTTTGTGTCGCAGCCTGAAATGCTGTGGCGTCTGTGGCTGCTTTGTTCAGGAAGGTTCTTGCGTCTGCTGTGTAATAGAGACTCCGCTCCTGCTCCCACAGTGGGAAAGGCAGGAACGCTGCGAACTCCCAGTTACTCCTAATCAAATTCTGTTGGAGCACATAGATTATTATTTTTATTTATTTATTTTTTGCATTTTTTCCACAAGAAGTGGCACAAGACGTACCATTACATTTTTAGCACCTATTTTATATGCTTTTTCCCCCCCCATTTCCAATTTTGATGGCACTATTAAACTGTTATTTTAGAAATCTGTGGTTCAGCACAGAAAAGATTAGCTTCATCAGTCTCATTAGTTATGGTGCAGCTGTTTCCATTCCAAGCAGTGTGTATTAGGGTGACCCAGTTTAACTCGATCAATCTAACTCTCCCAGTCCACATTCCCAGAACTTTCCACACCTCAGCCTGTGTCCCCTTGGGCTGTGGATGGACTGTAGGACTAACAGCGCTGTGCAAACACGTGCACAATTAAAAAACAGTTGTGTCTCAGGTTGGACCTTTAATTATTTTTTATATAGATTTGAAGCTCAAACAATTCTGAAGAGGGCTTTTCCAGAATTACTTTTTGCCTGTCAGGGGCATGGATATGGATTTCAGGAAGTGAGGAATGATTCGGAGGTGAGTCTGTAGTTGGGATTTGGAGACTGGTGTGTACAACCTTGGCTCTTTTCAGTTTAATAGTGAAACTGTTTCAGATTTTGATGATGTAACTGTCACTTGAGTATTTCTATAGCCAGCGGGGAGCTCGGCGTGTATCAGAGCGCTGTCTGAGACTTCTAGATGGCTTCTTGTCTTCATCCGCTTACCTTTACTGTGCTTCTCGATCTATGTGAAAAGAAAGAAGGTATAGCTGATGTGCCAGTCAGCAAGGTGAAGGAGATGCTGTGTGCTACTGTTGAATTCCAGAATAGCATGGTGTGCTCTTTCTTCCTAAACAAAAAGGCATGGTCTGTGTACTGGTCAGTCATGTTGAAGAAGAGTGTGGTGTCTGTCAGTCTGTCACCCATGGTGGACAAATGTAGCATCTGTGTACTGTGAAGGATGCCATGGACTTGGTGGTGCTCTGCCCCAGTGAAGTGGCTGTGATCTCTCTGCCTGTTGGCGTCAGCTAAAGAGGACGTGCCTTCTCTGAGCTGCTCGGCTCGTGTTAAGTAGCTGTGGCTCGTCTGCCTCTGGGGCCCAGAAAAGGAAGTAGATGTGATCTCTCATCCGTCCTAATAGAGGAGGGCGTGGCTTCTCAACAGCCCTGAGGCATCTTGTGTCTCTCCTACCTACAGATTTAGCCTATGTTCTGAATAGTGCAAGTAAAGAAGGCGTGGCCTATGTGTTGATTGAAGGCAATGGAATGGGGAACAGATGTGTTGATTGGCAGTCCCAGTGTGGAGGGTGTGGTCTATATTCCTGTCAGTTTGGTTGCCTTCACTGGATTCATTTATGCATTATATCCTTTTTTAAGTGTTGGTTGATTTGGTATAATTTCAGACATTGGACCATTTATTCCATTAATAATTGATAAGGCCTGTGATTTTCCCCTTAGTTAATGTTCTGTTTCACTTGATCTCAAAGAGATTGGTAAGCTTGGTAAAGAATGGCATCCGATTCCCATGTTTAAGAAGTTCTCTCAAATGGCATGCTGATTGAAATAATTGGATTCTTTTCCTCCAGACGTTTGTAGAAAAAAGTTTTTTTTGATATTGTTTTCTTTTGTGTAATTGCAGGGGGCGTAGCTGCTTTCTATTCCATACACACACGCATTGAATTGCAGGATTGTATAACATCAAACCTTTTTTTCCCCCACATCTCTAACAGATTGCTCTTAGCTGGAATGAAAGGCCTTGGGAGGACGGCACGATTCTGTTTCTCTCTCTCATTGTTTAATGTTTGTGGTTGCATTTTGGCAGCAGAGAACACAAAGCAGCAGACACTCGTAATGAGCTCTAGTAAGAGGAAAAAAACATTAGGAATCATTAAAGTGCATATATATATATTTTATGAAGACGCCAGCCTTTTCCACACTAATAAATATTTAACTACCATATAAGAAAATATCTCGTTTAGTTACAGTTCTTTTTGAAAATACTCAGTTTGGTTGTGTGACGGCGTGTTGTTGTTGTTGTTTTTTTTTGCGGAGTCTTAACTTTTATTTACAATCTGAAGAGGTCACTTGGAATAGGGTGTTTCTGGTGAGCATGTCCAGATTTGCTTGTTCAAGTTGTTGGAGAGTGTCATGGGATATACCAGACCGGTTTCAGAGAGATGTTGTGTTGTAGTGGAATTTGGTCTCGTAGCACAGTTCTGGGAATGTAAACCAGGAATGCAAATGTCAGTCGGAGAATGCGTGTGAGAGTGGTGTAAACTGAAGTGGTGATCATTAGCTCGGTAGCGACAGGTGACGCTCTTCCTTTGGTGACCTTGTACACCATCGGTTTCTTAAGACACACACTTGAACTTTGAAGTTCAGAAAACTAGTTTACTCTCTCTTTTTTTTATTATTCGTTACACTGGATGCTGCCTTTAAACTCACTATTGTCTCAAACGTTGCTGAAAATCTGCATCGTCTGAAGAATTGAGCTATTGAGCTTTGTGCATATCATTTCAGCAGTCAAGTGGTGACCTTGACCTTGACCCAGACCCCACTTCCTTCTCCTTTTTTTTCCCCCATTTCTTTTCCTTTTTCTCTTTCTGTGCTCGCTCTCTCTTGCTCTCTCCCTCTCTTTGACTCTCCTGCAATTATTTAATCAAAGAAACTGTGCCTCTGGCTAATGGCAAATGGACACTATTAATTTTTGATCTTGCCCTTAGATTCTTCTCTTCTCTCTCCGTCACTCATAATTTTCCCCCCGTTCCTCTAATCGGCTGGAATTGGTTGTCGTGGGAACAGGAGGTCGGACAGAGGAACGAACGGAAACAGTTCAACGAAGGGCGACTTGTCTTTATTGAATGATGGCCGAATCATGCTGCGTTTCTGCGTGTAGTATTTTGTGGCCTTTCTTTTGTTTTAATCAGAGTTGATTGTTGAAATGAACTGTACGTCCTTATAATGTAATGGCCGTTTTCTTTAGAACCATTATTTCTTTTAAGTGCATAAACAAGTCTCAGATGTGTACAATGGCATTGTCAGTGTGGAATTTGGCCAAATTCGAAACAGTAGTCGTATAATCGCCGGAGAAAGCCACAGCAAAAGAAATCCAATGCTCCTATAGGGGCAAGAACCCGCATGTCCAATGTGGCATTAGAATAGCTATGGGCAAAAAGACAATAAGAATGACTTTGTTCAATTCATTTTTAGGTATCTAGCAGACATTGCTTTGTAGATATTCAAGTCTTGATCCCGAGTGTATTTCACCACAAGGTACAAATGTGATCCTTGTATTTCCACAAAGTCATCTTGTACAAAGGAATTAAAGGCATTTAGGGACTGTGTTCGGAATACAGGATTGGATTCTTACACAGCCCTCTGGCATCATGTGTGTATGTGGGTGCGTTCTTGTGCTGTGAGTTGTGGTTACTGAATAAATGGTGATATTTCTTGGTGACCAAAACTAGTAAAAACACAGTGTTCTTTATTGAGAAAAATAAAGCATCTTCTGACTGTTCATTTAACTCTGTGTGTGTGTGTGTGTGTGTGTGTGTGTGTGTGGGGGGCTGTAGGTGGTGAAGCTATTAAACAACAAGCGTTCTCAGGCTGTGGGGATTCTCATGTCCAGCCTCCACCTCGACATGAAGGACATCCAACACGGTGAGTGCTACGACTTATAAACAAACACACACTAAGCCTGACGCCATGCGCAGAGACTAATCATCATCTTCACAGCTGGATACGAACGGTACACGGACTATAAATATCAGGTCAGCATTTACACATCCAGTAATAAATGCCACTGGGCATAATGGGTCCTAAAAGAGACTATAAACACCAGCAGGGTAAACGAATGATAAACACAGGCTGAGTATCGGCACAGCCGGTTAGACGCATCGCTGCCGAGCGCTTATTAGGAACAGTCGTGATTGGTCAAGTGTCTCGCGTAGGAAATCTGTGAATGGTTAAAACATGTGTTTGCTAAATAGTGCTGTTTATACGGAGGGGGGGGGCATGGCTTTGATGTAGCATAAGAGATCACAATGGCTGCCATGAAGTTCAGCGTTTTGCAATTGTTTATTAATTATTCACTGGAAATCATTCAGGACCAAGAAATTCGGGTGATTTCAGTTGCTTTGACCTCTAAATGTCTTTGATGGCCATGTGCAGTCATGATGGGGGTCAAAGAAGAAAGAAAAGCTTGTGTTCTTTGCTGTTTTTTTTTATTTATTTATTTTTTATTTAATGTTGCGTTTACTAAGTACGGCCACGCTCCTCTCCGTGCGTCATCTGAGCGCTTGTCCAGGCTGTGATGTGCGTAGAAGCCGTGACCGTGTCTGGTCCATTCTGGGTGGTAGCAAGCGAGTTTCCTCTGCTGGTTATCTGCTGATGCTCAGATAGCTGCAGGACCGTGGGCAGACTCTGGGTACTGCGAGGGTAAACAGGATTTATAAGATCCATATTTCTGATGTGAAGTCTAACAAAGTTTCTACAAGCAGCCTGGCAGTCTGTCTTTACTCAAACCTGCTGGTTTGTTGTGCTTAGAAATGTTGCTTTGTGTTCGTAAGTGGGGTTTATAACACATACACACACACACACACACACAAACACACACACAAACACACGTGCACCAGGATGATTTGGTGTATCTATTCTAACATTAGAGTAAGTAATATTAGCCTTAGAATAAAACTGCTTATTATTGTGTGTGTGTCAGGGCTCGGAATGTGAAATGTCCACACAGGAAAATGTATTCTAGATGTACATTAATAGCATGTGGTTCATAACTTGGCCTTGGGAAGTGTAAGGACCGGGGTGATGATGGGGCAAAGAGAGAGGGATGGTGGGTTAAAACCGTCGGTGTGCTCAAATGAAAAGTTAGGCCATTTTGCATGAAAGGATTTCCTCCAAATTGAGTGGCATGCAGATATAATGTCGCTCATTCTTTCATGCGTGTCCTCCCTGTGTCCATGTGGGTTTACTCAGCATGCTCTGCTTTGCTCTGGTAAGTTGGACATTCTGTTGAACTTGTGTACCGAAGAAAAGCTTGTGCCACTGATGCAGAGATGACGTTAAAACACTATTCAACAAACGGTTTATTTACTCTCTTTGGCCATATGGCTCGAATGCTGTTTCTGTTGCTGACTCACAGAAGTGACTCGTCTTCCCACATCCAATTTAATGTCTTCTTTCTCTTCTTTATTCTGTGGTTCTGACTCATCAGGCACGGCTGTGAACCTAAACGCTATCGCTTTCCGATGTTCATTACTTTATAACGATTAAATGAGTTCTTTAATGGCATTAAAATGCCACCGTTGTTGCTACCCAGTCATGGTAGCTGAAACTGGAAATTTCTCATATTATTCAAGGGCTGAGATGTCTATATTTTATAGCAACTTTTATAAACTTTAAATACTTTTTTTTTTTTTTTTTTGGATTTTCCCCAGATTTTTCTCCCTAATTTAGTCGTCTCCAATTCCCACCGATCAGTGTTTCCCCCCTTGTCACACGACGAACTGCCAGTCAGGGAGGGCGAAGCCATCGCATGCTTCATCCTATACACGTGACATGCTGCCCATGCAACTTTCGGGAGCAGTGTAGCGCACTCGGAGGAAAGCGCTCCTGTCCACCTCTTGTATGCATGAGCTCACAGACGCCTGTGATTGGACAGTGTCGCTTTGATTGACATGGGGGGAGAACGTATGCTGCCCCTCCCACCCTGAGAGCACGGCCAATCTTGCTCTCTGAGCTCCCGGCTACGGGCAGCTATAGCATCACCCAGGTTAGAACTAGCGATCTCCGGATGACAGGGTGAACGCGTTGTCGTTTTGCCACTCGGGAGCTCGGGTTTTCTTTCTTGCTAGCGTGAATGCAGAATGAAACTAGACATGCCGAATAGCGGTGAGAAATATGACCGCTGCATAACATGAGAGAAAAAAGCACACGAATGAAGTGAAATAAGCGTGTCGGATCGCAGTTTGAACGCCCCTCATGAACAAACTTTGTATGCATGTGTATGTCTAACCAGAATGTGGCTGTGAAATGCTAAATTGTTGCTTGGAGCTTGCTTACTATTCCTCAAATGCATTGTAATGCAGAAGTTCAAAGCTATTGCCCAGAAACCGCTTTGAGGCTGCTCCACTTCAGAGAACGATACCATGAGGAGCGACGCACAGCAAGAGACGCAAACCATATTCCGTATCGGACGTATACGCGGTGCAAACATACCAAGTTTCATGTGGATTGGTGAAGTCTAACTATACATCTTCAACCAGAACTGGCACAGGAGAAAAAAAGCCCACACTAGCGTGGTGATCGTAATAACCTAGCGCGGTGATCGTAATAACTGCCCCTCGTCCGTGTTCCTTTACGGTAATCGCGTGTAAGGTGACTGAGTGTAGACCGCTAACAGCTGTACTCGGGTGCACCGTTCATCACCACGTGTACGGTTGTGAGATTTGCGGTCGGCCACGAGAAGCCGAGACGGACCTTTTAATAGGCGCCTTTCACATCGCGGTAGCACACATCAACCGGTTTTTCTGATCTTTAAAATTCCGTGAACAGCCGACGCTTTATCCGGCTCCTTCCTCCTTTTCTCGCTTAGCACGCTGACACGTTTCAGCCGCGTCCCTTTTGATGTCTGTCTGTGTGCAAACATTTTGAAACGTTTTGAATCCCGCTGGGAAACGCGTCCCTCGGCAGGAAGCCATGTCTGGGTGGAGCAAGAAATCTGAAAACAATATTCGCCTCGTCTCGGATATTTGGAGCCGTCGAGGGTTTGCCAAATAAACACGGATAAAAACCGAATGAGCCGGGCGTTCTCGAGCTCACATCTGCTGCCATGGCAACAAGCAGCAGCTTCTCACTTCAGCTATATAGTAAAGGAGAGAGAGTGCAAAACCTCACCGCATCAGTTTGTTTATAGATTGTTTATAGACGTTTGATTGAATGAACCGAATCCTGCAAATGGATGTCTATTTTTAGTTCTTGCTTTTGACCCTTGATCCCTTAATTAACAAATGACCTTTTGTGGATTGCAGCAGTAAATTTGTTTACTCTTCATTTCCTCCTGTTAGCGCTTAGAAGACGTTCCTCACAGCTTAGGAGTCATGAGAAGTGTCAGTAATGTTTAGGAAAGTCCTGGCTGCTGCTTGGACACCCTCATCAACCCTCCCTAAACGAGTGCAGACACTGTGGACATGAGACGAAGGCTTCCTCTTCCTCTTCCTCTTCCTTCTCCTTCTCTCGAACGCACAGCACAACTCCTAGCGAGAAACATTGTATATCTTATACTGGTGCCAGGGGAATTTGTACTTTAATTTTCATCCAATCAACGTGTTTATACATCTCCCCAACTCATCCACATGCTCTGGTTTGTTTCATATGGACTCGGCTCTGCGTAATCATATGATTCCTTTGTTAGGCATCCAGTCTGAAATTTCAGAGGAATTTCCCGCTTCTCTCTTCTGCGCCGCCTTTTGAAGTCCTCCGATTATTGTGGTTGCCAGATTTCTCAGGCTGCACATTTTTACCCCCTACCACCACGCGTACGAGGTACGGTTCTCCACAGACCCGCTTGTCTTCGTCTTCGAGAACATGACATCACCGAACCCCCGTGAGAAGTAAAGTCGGCGTAGTTTACCTCGAGCCATCGCCGACCATTTATTATCCCTTATTATTAGATTAGACATGCACAAATATATATGGGATAAAGGTATCAGGCTAAAAAGTCTCTAATCCTGAACTTCATCTTCAACCAAACTGTAACCACAAATAAAGATGTTGTGGTTCTTTTAAAGAGACCATATGTTTGTGTGTGGTGTTTTTTTTTTTTTTTTTTTTTTTTTTTTTTTCTAAGCAACATTTTCTGTATCAAGGTCCAGCAGAAGAAATTTCCACATGTTGACTTTATTATTAGGACATTTGGATGCATTTACATAGACACACACACACACACACACACAGTCTGAGAAATCTGGCATGTCAGATTTGATGCCAGATCTTGTTGAAATTTTCACTTTATTATTTTCTCTTCACTGTGTAACCATTTAAATGCTGTTCCTTACGCAATCAGAAAACGCCATGTGCAGTCATGATGTTGGATATGATATTTAGGTTACAAATGATAAACTGGGCTATTAAAATTAGAAAAACATTTACACCTCTGTCGCCGACCCCCCCACCCCTCGGATTTGTACTGTGCCTCTGTTTCCTGTTGTTGCCTGACAGCAGTGGAACCCAACATGGACTTCTACTGTTATAGGGCACCTTCTATGTATGCATTTCAGCTCAGCGTGTTTGTAAAGAGTGGTTATTTGCGTTACTGTAGCCTGGCAGCTGGAATCTTTTTGGCCATTCTCCCTTTAACCTCTCATCAACAAGGCTTTCCACCCAGATATCCAGCGGATGCTCACTGGGTATGTTGTCGTCGTCCCCCCTCCCCCATCATTCTGGGTCCCGGGCACCGCTCTGTGGATGTGCCGACGTGGTAGCCTTTCATACGTGACTGACTCGGTGTGTTGTCATGATGGAGGATCAACGATGAACTGATCTGATCGTACAAACACACACAACCCTTCTTCCTCATATGTTCTAACACCGCAACCGTTCTATTCATCATCGGCCGAAATTCTTTATGGACGATCCCTCGAGAATCAATAAAAGACAAATACGCCCTTTTTGTCGCAGGATTGCACTCGAACACCAACAATTCATCTCCTGTGATCACTCTGTTCAGGAAATTGCTCCAAACTTCTCTTGCATTGTTCTAGTAACCTCTGAGCTAGACTAAAACAGGTTCTATGGTTTATCTGAGATCCCACTGGAACTGACCTTCCCCGTGTGTAAGCCCTGCAGAGCACAGGAATCTCATTTTCAATAGCTCCTCTCAGAAAGACCTTGTACAGCTATATGCATACTAAAAAAGTCAATTCCAGAAAGTCATTTCAGTCTTTAAGAAAGAGCTACATGTCAAAAGTGTTGGCACCCTTACATCTATATTTAACTCTGACCCTTTATTTACCCCTTTATCAATGTCAGCAGTTATGCATGCTTTTATCTGATGTGGCTACTTCCTGATTGGAGTCGAACAGTATTTTGTTGTGCCATCCAGACTTTCAGACTCTGTGTCCGGCCCTTTAGCAGATGATTTTCATATGCGATCATATATTCTTTTTTTTTTTTATTTCATGTCAGCTGCCTTTTCACATGTAACTGATTTAGTCTGAAATTTGTAGCGACAGAGAGGCTACTCCTTCAGCCACTGAAAAAACGACATTACCGCTCTCCTCGACAAGCATCTGGAAAGCAGGGGAAATTCACTTCATCTATCTGTCTCCACAACACATGGGACTGAAAGTTCAGTCCAACTTCTGAGTGCTTTAAACTGTTCAGCTGTGAGACTGAACCTCAGCGCACCAGATTTCATGTAAATATGAAGTGTTACTTTTGAGAGCTGCTGGAGGTTTGACACATGCTGATCTTTTGATATCGCAGTTGCTGCATTAACCCTTTAGTGATGATGATGCCACAAACAACTGCAACGCTTTTAAAATTACACTTAAATGCACCGTTTGTATAGTATGTATCAGTCACACTTTCCAATGAGGATGGGTTCCCCTTTAAGTCTGGTTCCTGTCAAAGTTCCTTCCTCATGTAGTCCCAGTGAGGTTTTTCCTCTTGCCTCGGTTTGGGGGAGGGGGGTTAACATATACGCAATAATTCATCCCTTTACAAAAATCAATGGTGTGGATTTAGAGCTTTATTTACACCTTTTGACTGAGGAATTTGACAGGCGTAAACATCTGCTGATGGAATTCCACATCTGGCTTTGGAGATTTCCCTTTTAACATAGTTTCGAGTAATTGCATATACATCCTGCAGGGAAATCTTCATTAAAATCCTCTCTCCAGAAATGTAGAGACTAGAGATCAGCTGGAGTTAACGGAGAAGAATCCAGGCGCAGCGCAGAGGCGTAAATGAATTACTCAAACGGGTCACGATCACGCTACCATGTTACTGCCTCACAGAATGGTCCTTGCACTGACCTGACCTTTAGGTGATGTTGGAAAACTGTTGCATCTCAGCAAAGACCTTTTCCTAGATGCGATATTTTGAAGCATCCGCTACAGGCTGGACGCGTCATTGTCAGATACGTCACTGTTAACACGTGCATTGTTAACTCGTGAGGGGAATTTTAAAAACTAGTATCCGTTCTCGTAGAGGTAGCGAAGCCGTAGTCGCAGCCAGATAAACCGCGGTGGTAATTTCAGTCTCGTTTGTTTGGAGAGCATCCATTTCCCCCTGCAGCCAAACTCCGAGGCTTACATTAAAGCCCGTCCTAATTGATGCCCGAGCCCATCTCTTCTCCGTGTTTAAATCTGGCCGACAAGATGAGAGAAAGATGCCGTTTTCAGGGTGGGTTTTGTGTGCGTGTCGGATTTTGGCCCATTAGCCTTACAAACGGATTCACTGAAGTCGTTTTTATCCCCCAAACGCCTGTCAGCGACTCCGCTTTTATCACGGGAAGTGAAAATAAACACATGCTCAGTGCAATAAGTTACAGTTTCCCTCTCCCACCCCCCGCCTCCCTTTTTTTTTTTTTTTAAAGACAAAATTGTCAAGCTTTGACTCGGTTACACTCGAACGTGTGCAGTACAAGTATTTATTTACTTTTTTTCTAGACTCGTTTAGCAATCATCTCACACACTTAAAATTTAAACAATGTCTTCAGTGTGAATGTTTGGAGTTCATGTGCTGCTCTCAGCTTGTGTGTGTGTGTGTGTGTGTGTGAGAGGAGAGAGAGAGAGAGCGCTTGAATGTAACACTATATCTCAGATTAAACAATCCACAACTCCAGCCCTGTTTGTGTTCAAACATTTACTTTTAAAGGATTACAGTTTTGGGCGCCAGATCCTGAACACAGAGACACAGAGGCGGCGGTGTGCTTCAGCACTCGCTCCCTGTAACCTGACTGACACACACACACACACACACACACGTGTACACACACATTTCCTCACTTTTGCTCTCTCTCTCTGTCTCTCTGTCTCGGTCTCTCACTCCCTCTCCCTATTTCCCCCCTGATCCTTCTCACACCCCCTCTGACTCAGTCTTTGTTTGAGAGACTATTAATAGAAGTAAAGTTTGATGAATAATTATATGAGTTTATAATTCTGTTGAGTTCTGTGCCATCCTAAGCTTCATTATGATGTAAAATAAATAAAGAAAAAAAATGAGTTAAGACTTTGAGAGGTTGTAAATCCATTGTGGTGAACCACATAGTGTCTGGAGGGTCTCCAGTGCATGCACACTCTGTCTCTCTCTCGCTCGCACACACACTCGCATATATACACACCCTATTAAGTCTAAAGTCACTTAAGGTGCAATAAGTAGATGCTCCTGACACCCCAGACGGAAGAAGGAGGGGGGCAACGTCTCGGGCAAATTTAGTTAATTATGCCCGGCTCATCAGTGCTTATTATGCTGCTTAACAGAGTGCAGCGGGGAGGTGAGGGGTCCGCGGCCCTGCTGCAGTGGGTGGCAGTCAACCTCGTGGGAATAGGAAAGAAATATGCTCAAATCTGCCCTTAAGCACAGCTTTGAGCACTCAGAGGTTTGACCCCAAACTGAACAGTGTGTGTGTGTGTGTGTGTGTGTGCGTGCTCACAGCCATAATAACGGGCAGTTCCAGGCTCTTCTGCTGTCTGAATCCACAATATTTGGACTTGGATCTTGAATGAATAGTTTTGTGCTTTCTTAATCTTTTAATCTACAGCATCTGTAGCCTCCAGGTTACAACCTGTTTACCACACCGAGCACGAAAACGAGACTCGACACCCCAACGATGACGACTCCTAGACAACGCGAGTTTAATACGGCAACTGGGAAACTGTAGCAGTAAAAAAGGAATTATTTTACATTTATTTTACATTGTAAAGCTGAAACGATACTGTAAAATCAGAAATATTTATTGCCCTTGTATTATACTTTGATTATAAGTGACTTTTGTGCAGATGGGTTTCTGTTCTGTTCTCCTCTCAGTACAAGGAAAAGTTTAAAATGCTGTCTGGAGTAATCCCACACACACTAGATACAGTTACAGATAATAATACGGTTGGGAAATGCCAGCATGTTCCTTTTAAGCTTAAATCAATACTCTGTGTCTTGGTTTTTAATTTCCCTCCATTTGTCTTTTTTTTGTTTTGTTTCTATTCTTTGCCTCCATATTCATTTTTTGCTTCATCTCTTGATTAGTTGTCAGTGTAGTACACTCCTTCTACTTCTCACATGCTGCTGTTTCTCTTTACTGTGTGTCTCTCTGTGCGTGCGTGCGTGCGTGTGTGTGTGTGTGTGACCCATAAATCATCTCACCTGGATGCGGATGCGATTTAAGCTCTTTGAAACAAGCGTCTTTAAGCGCATCGGGACTTATCAGTTAAATAACCCTGATGTAATCAAACGCAGTCATGTCTGAGAAGCGGTATGTAGCAGTAAGGTGTCCCTGACATGATTTCAGTTAATATGTCCGTTCGTTCAGCAGCGCGAGATGTGTGATGTTATGTGATTGCTCGGTTAGTGCTGTTTGTTGGAGCAAGTGTGAACGC
Organism: Leptodoras nelsoni; assembly: GCA_028566375.1. Lineage (NCBI taxonomy): Eukaryota > Metazoa > Chordata > Actinopteri > Siluriformes > Doradidae > Leptodoras > Leptodoras nelsoni. The sequence continues at coordinate 4,844,096 of JAOVVG010000054.1, read as the reverse complement.
TTCCTTTCCAGCTCTGGTGCATAACAAATAAGCAGACCCTGACCCACCTCGGGGCCGGTTTGTTTAAAGCACGAACGCAATACAGACCAAAGGCATGCAAACCAAGCAAGCGCAGGACGTGATGTTACAAGATGGAACACCAATGCGCCGCGAGGGAACATTGAGTGCATTGAAAATAAACGAAAATGGACTCCTGTATCCGTTTATACATTTATTTATTTTTTTTATCACCGCTGTCTTTCCTGTTGGGAAAAATACCACCAGGTATACACAACCCCAATAAGTACATATAGTGCATTGTTCTGATGACTGGCTCACGAAAATGTATCCGCCATACATCCGCCATACAGCCGTCATACGTCACACTGCGGACGCGAACCAAACCAGGACAGAAGCAGAACTACCGCTCTGAACACCACTCAAGTCTAAACATGCATAGGGGATAGGAAACTTTGAGAAGTCCTCCTGTGTCCATATCGGTTTGTATTTTATGTAATTATTTAAGCCAAAATGTGTGCATAACATACGGTCATACAGTGTGCATCCCTTCTACTCATTTAATGTCTTTTGATATGTCTGAAGCTAACTGTAAATTATACTGCCTTCTTTTCTTTAGTAACCACTAGATTGGGCATGTGACTCTTCCTTTTCCATGAATGTACTAAGTCATGTGAACTCCCCAACCAACACCCCCCACCCCCCCAAGCAGAAGGTTTCCTGCTTAATCTGCCCCGCACTAACGTATCCTTTTTGTCTTTCTCACTGCAGCAATTCTAAACCTGGACAACAGCGTGGTGGACCTCGAGACGTTACAAGCTCTATATGAAAACGTAAGGCCTCACTGCTCTACACCC
>JAOVVG010000054.1:4667251-4670717 GCA_028566375.1 Leptodoras nelsoni | reverse complement strand
CGTGTCGGACGTTTTAGAGTTGGAACGGTGTCGATATTTCGAAAATTGCGGCAGTTGATAGCCGGACAAAAGTACCCCGTATAATAAAAATAATAATTAGATTAATAATACTTCAGAAGAACAATAGTGTGATTGCCTACTGCACTACTACTACTACTACTACTACTACTACTACTACTACTAATAATAATAATAATAAATAAATAAATAATAGTAGTAGTAGAAGAAGAACTATTCCTGGAAAATCTGATGAAGGAAGTGTTTGAAATGGAATAAAAGCCTAGTTTTGTGCTATTTGGTCCTATACGGGTATACAGTACAGGCTCATCGTGGATGCAGGTGTACTAAGCCCTTAAGCCCTTGCGCTCTGCCTGCCGATTGTTGGACCAATCAGAGGATGGTAATGTACCTGCGGAAGTCGATCCTGCAGCTCTTTATCTCCTCCCTCGCGCTGCTTCAGATCATGAACCCGATGTAGTCTGACCGGAGAGACTCTGTGGGCGGCGGATCGAGAGTGACGCGTTTCACCTACACGACTTATAAAGGAAAAGATAACACACATAACAGTCACTAACTTTCTGATCAGCGGATACACACACATACATACACATAGGCGAATACACACACACCGAGTCATGCAGTATCAGCCCACAGCCAGGCCCGTGCCGCTGTACGCGCCGACCCCGGTTCAGCCCGCGCACCCTACTCCGTTTTACATTGAGGACATCCTGGGCAGAAGCGATGGCACAACGAGCGCTTGTTCTCCGCTCGCTCCGGCGCCAGCACCCGTCCCGGTCCCCGCACCGGCACCGGCTTTACCCTCACCGAACTCATCCTTTACCAGCTGGGTGCCACCTTACCGGAGCGCTGTGTACGAGCCGACCCCGATTCACCCTCAGAGCCCGCACCCTCACCCGCACCACCACCACCATCACCACGCCGCGCTCGCCGCAGCCGCCGCAGCCGCATACGGAAACCCGCTTTACCCGTTCCACCGCGCGCTGCTCGGAGACTACTCACACGCACTTATCAGACACGACCCGCTCGGTAAGTCGACAATGTCAAACAGTCTTTTGCTTAACTGGCAGGTTTACTCCAATCTCATTCTTCACAATTAAAAAGAAAGGAAAAAACACGCGTGATTCCCCTAAAGAATAATCACCGAAGGGTCATTATATAACGGTGCCACAGAGAACCGAACTTTTTTCTTTAGAATTTTCTTTAGAACTATCTATATTATGCTGAAAGCGTTTTGTAGTGGGGGACTTAATAATGAATTTATTGTGGCTCCAGGAAAAAAAAAGATAAAAAAGTTATTTAAAGAGCATAACCTCTTGCTTAATCTCTTGGATAGATATGGAGAGTTTATGTTTTTCATTTATTTAATTAATTTATTTATAGGCTGATGTTACCTTTTGCTGAATATAAACTCTTTAAGTATTCTTAGGAAATACAAAGATCTCACAGTTATCACGAGTGTACGCTAGACTTATGTCAACAGCATTTTCTGAACTCATTTCTAAACGAATTGCTGCTCATGTTCACTAATAGGCTGGTGTGGTTAATACACATCGACCAAACTGACCAAAGAGGAAGTTATTGTCTGTAATTTCGAAACTTCAGGAAATGCATTGCACTGTCATAATCTATTGCTCTTAAACAACAATTGAAAGTCGTTTTATTGGTTACAACAATCAAACTCACTATTTCATACTAAAATGTACCAAGATCGAAACAATAAAAGGGGTGTTACTTTTTAGATATTGTGCAGGCCTTCATCTCTGTATACTACTGTAATATATAGTTTATAATATTAAACATTTTTAACCAACAAGCCTATTGAAAAGGAGCATGCTACCGTAATAAAGAGCATCTTTTGAGACACTAAGGTTTTCAGTGCGCCATACCCTACTGAGCCTAAAGTATGCGGTTTGGGACGCAGCCTTGGGTGAAACCATTGTGATTCGGTCTGAGGTTTTAAGTGCGTTTTCCGGTGTATGGCGGAAGTCTTGAGCCTCTTGATAGGAGCCAATGTGCTTTCAGGGGCTGTGCAGGGTTTTCCGGAGGGGAGTCGTGCACGCTGCTGATTGTTTTTATCGACATCCTCAATACAGACACATTCAGGAAACACTCGGCCTCTGATAGCCGGGATCCGTTTTTTCTGATTATTGTTCATTTCCTTCTGTGGCCGTGACTTCATAGCAACTAAAATAACCAACACAGCTGGAGATTAACACCGTAAAAGAGTTTAACAATCTGAAATAAAGCTGTAATCATAATCATGTACAATGTATGTTTTATATTGCAATGCGCAACAGCCTACTCATTTCATCAAGCGAAAAGTCTATTGCACTGTTAGGATTTTTTCCAAACTCTAAACGTGATGATTTAGGATCCTTGAAACAGAGCTAATGTTGAAATTCAGCACATTTTTATGTATTTACACATTTATTTATTTATTTATTTAGCTATTGTTTCTCGTTTATAGACTGATTATTCTATTCTATTCTATTATTTATTATATTATTATTTTAAACACAAGCCAAGTGCATTTGCATCAATTTATTTATCCATCCTTCCCAAACCACAACTTCATAAAACGAACATTAATATTTACCGCACATTACTTTATTATTAACGCGATGTAAATGAGTTGCTCGGGGAACATAAATCAGTTTCTTATGCATTTTTTTGGGTGACTGGATGAAGGACGGATGTTCAAGCCATTCAGCCGATAAACCAACAGGAAACACATTGGCGGAAATTTTGCCATAAGTCCTTCTGGCCTTCTCACAGCTAAAGTTTCAACGGATGTCAACACTGTCAACGAGTCTGTAACAGAATTCTCCTGCTGCATTCAACTGAAAAAGAAAAAAACACATTTCCCCATTCACTAAACTTTTACCATGAAACTTTTTCAAAGTTCTAAAAGGAAGTCATTATATCCGCGATTTATATTTTCTTATCTCCGTGCTTTTCTTATCAAACATTGGGCTTTTTGTATTGTTTTAATAAAAACGTCTTAAAGCTGCACTTATATTCAGAAACATTACATTTTAGGAGGAGTCGTTGTGTAGCATGTTGTTGATCTAATAATTACGCAATATTAATATTTATTCCTGATTAACATTACTCGTGTCGGCTACTTCTTGACTAGGTATTATGTATTGCAATTCCTATCGAATTGTAAACCACAAATTCATTAATTTAGCTCATATTTAATTCATGCTTCTTATATTGTTATTATATTATCATATTGTGTACAAATAGAGCAAAATATACAAATATAATTATTATTATTATTATTATTATTATTATTAACAACAACAATAACGATAATAAAAAATAATAAGAATACTTTATTTATTTATTTATTTATTATTATTAACAACAACAGCAATAACAATAATAAAAATAATAAGAATACGTTATATTATGATTATTATGATTATTATTATAATGATGA
>JAOVVG010000054.1:4659751-4664751 GCA_028566375.1 Leptodoras nelsoni | reverse complement strand
CTGAAAATCAGAAAAAGAGCAAGACTTACGGAATAGTCCAACTATTTCATAGGGGGGATGTGTCCAGGTAACAGGATGCTGTGGAACTAACAATACTTTTCATAATGATATGACTTGTGGGAAAGAATGTTTCAATCATGAGATGTTAAATAGATACATGCATTAATGCACAAATAATACAATACTTAATATGTATGGCAATAATTTCAGTGGGGTGCAAAATCTGAGACCACAATGATCTACAATGGATCAGAAGTTTGAGAACAAACTTTTGGAGTCCACCCCAGCTTGAGTTTTGCTCACTGCCATTAAAGCAACAAGGGGATGAAACAGATACTAAGAACCCAGCTAACAATGTTTGGTTCCAGAACATTCCGGGAATTATTATTATTTTTGTTTACAGGGACATTCCTTGAAGTTATGTTTGGTTTTGGTTTATGAAATGTTCTATTAAGGTTTATAGTGTGTGAACCTTAGGAGAACCTTTGGAGAGCATTCCTGTTTGGTTCTATTGATGTTTCCTTCACCATTGCGATACAAGAAACATTTGGAAAACCTTACGACAACATTCCAGTTAGGATCTCTAAGCATTAAAGGAATGTTTCCTGTAACTATATAGGTTTTAGATCCCTAAATATTTGGGAAGCATTCTGATGCATAATAATCTGGTAATGTTTTTTTATATTTAAGTAATTTATATTTCTTATACTTACTTTTGTATATATAGACTGTTTTTTATATATTATAGTATTATAGTTCCTGACATTTCTTCTGTTCTGTCCTCTGCACTGCTGTAACACTGCAAATTTCCCCATTGCGGGATTAATAAGGGATTATCTTATTTTATCTTATCTTAATTATGAATGTTCTCTAAAAGTCTGGAGAAGGTTCTTGCAAAACTAACCATAGGCGTACCATACGCTAATGTTAGTTAGATGTTCTGTGTTTGCTGGGAAACTCTGAAATCCATGTAAATATTTCAACCATTCTGCTTTTCACTCAAGTTGTTGTCAATCATATAATTTGTAATAAAAACTGTTGTAAAATGGAAGCACTCTCAGACTTTTGGATCCCGCTGTATATTTCAAGGTAAAGTATAGTTAGAGTGGACTGGGTAGTTATAGGATGGGACTGGAATACAGATAGGATACTTTACACTGTGAAGGACACTTTATCCAAGTTTAAAATGTCTTTTCTCTTTACTTTAGACCCAGTGGAACGTAAATGACACCCTAACTGTTAAATTAACTCAATACTATGCATTAATATCCATTAGATAGCGATTCTACAGTATAGACTTCGTCAGTCAAAGAATTCCATTATAACACTATTCCAGGCTCATCACCGGATCAACCCCATCGTCCAACAGAGCTTCTTCCTGTCGAACCAGCACATCGATGAGCCTGTCTAGCACAGGCTCGCTCTTGTCTTTAACCGCCCTATCTGCTGATTCAACTTCAAATGGGTTATCATTTAGCGGAAGACAAACAGATGTTAATGATTGCAGAAGGCTAGAGGGTACTATGTGATAAACGGTTGTGCACCGTGCCCCCTAGACGCTCACCCGCCTGGTTCAACAGCCCCAGAGCATGGCCAAAACCAACAAACTATGCATCGATTTCACTCGCAAATTGAGTAATGCTTCACAAATCCTTTAACCGTAAAGCCAACACTGAAAACAGGACAGTGAAAATGGTCAATGGAGTAAAAAAAAAGAGAGAGAGAGACATTCTTTGACGGGATCTGGGTTCCAAAGGTCTGACAAGCTACTAGGATGTTTGTGTGTGCATATCTTTTATCTAATATCCTCTGCACACTGTGCGCAAAGTGCCTTATCCTATCCTTGTATAGCTAGGCTGGCAGATCAAGCCATTTGGGTGAAAGCTATTTATGATGCCCACACAGTTTTTACTTCCATTGCCCCCTTGTTTGGACAAGTAATCATTTTATGGCTCAGAGTGAATTGGAGATTCAAGCAGAAAAGGCTGAGCTCATTTAGAGTAGCAGGTGAATGCTTTAAAAAAAGCTCTATCTCCACGTGAATGAGGCCTAATTGAAAAGCAAATAACACAGTCGACTGGGCAATCGCTCGCTGAGTGATATTTTCCTAGGCTGCCGGAGGAATCCAGGCTCGAGGAGCCTTTTGCGCCGTTCAACTTGTCACTGGACGGGGATGAATTGATGCTTTAGATATTAAATCCCCAAAAGCCCTGCCGGTAAAACGAAGGGGATAAGTGGTCTCTCAGACGACAACTGGCCAAATATTGACCCGATCGTCAGCGAACAGCAAGTTCTAAAGCCCTGCCAACTTAAGACGAGGCAGGTCTAATTGTTTAATTGACAGAAAGTTTGTGCTCCATCAGATCAATTAACAGTGTTTCCCCCCTCTCCTGTGTTAGTCATCCTTTCTATCATGTACGTACGAGTGTGTGCTTGATTGCATGTCCCTTCCTCTCTTCCCTTTCTCTCTCCCTCTAAAACTCCAATCACTCTTTCCTCATGATGGCTGAGAGCGGCTTTGTCGCTTTAATGGATTGTTTGTTCCTTTTCTGCAGGCAGTGATTAAAGGTGGGGAATAAAGCTGCTCAATAGTTTAACATGCTCATGTGAATGGGCTGTGATAGGGAGCCAGCTGATTGTATCTGGCGCTCAGGGCCAGTAGATAGGCCATGGTTGTTCTATCTCTTAACCAGAGGATGTTAGTGATAAATGCAAACAATGCTTCCATTAAAGATTATGAAGGTGTGATTGAGTCTCTTTTTAAATCCATTAGGCATATATCTCAGACTAAAGGCACAACAAGTCAAGCTAATTGGGGGCAAAACCTAGCACTATTTTGTTAAACAGAGACGTCTTTAGATATTACATGAATCAGCTGATAAAAAGAACGGATACAGTGAGACATATGTAACTTTCATATTTACTTTTCTTTTGTTAAAGACATTTTGAAAAAAAAGGTTTATGGTTCCTACATTAAAAGGAAATAGATAATAAAATATACATTAATGTGTACATTTATATCTGAATCTGTTAAATTCAATTGTTTCCCTAAACTTTAAGAACTTTGGTATAAAAGTTGACAAATTCTCAGCAGAGGTTCATCAGGAATCCTTTTAAAGATTGAAAATATAAAATATTACGATTCTCTGGAGCAATGAACACCATTCTTCCAAAAGCTATTCCCTCTGTTGGTCATTTTTTTTATTTTATTTTTCCCTGATTTTTCTCCCTAATTTATTCATTCATTCATTCAGTACCCGGAGTAAACCCACGTGGACACGGGGAGGACTTGCAGACTCCACACAGAAAGGACCCAGACCACCCCACCCAGGGATCGAACCCAGGACCTTCTTGCTCTGAGGCGATGGTGCTACCCACCGAGCCACCATGTCGCCCCTCCCTAATTTATTCGTCTCCAATTCCCACCCATCAGTGCTTCCCCCCTTGTCACACGACGAACTGCCAGTCAGGGACAGCGAAGCCAACACGGAGCCATCCTCCGATACATGTGACGCAAGCCGCCGCCTCTATTCGAACTGCTGCTCATGCAACTTTCGGGAGCGGTGTAACTCACTCGGAGGAAAGTGCTCCCGCCCACCTCTTGTATACATGAGCTCACAGACGCCCGTGACTGGACAGTGTCGCTCTGATTGACATGGAGGTAGAACGTATGCTGCCCCTCCCACCATGAGAGCACGGCCAATCTTTCCTTCAAGGATTCAAGGATTCAAGGAGACATTATTGTCATTCGCATCACATGTGGTGCATGGGGTGGAACGAAATTGTGATCTCAAGGTCCCAGTTTCACCCAATGAGTAAAATAAAATAAATGAATAAAAAAAAAGAAGAAAGCCACACGTTGATGCTGGAGCACAAGACGCTCTCCACCACACATCTGTAGGAGGAAGAGTCTAGCTTGGCTCAGCCACCCGAGGAAGTAGATGTGCCCTCCTGACCAGACTGGAAGTGTTGTTGCTCCAGGTGAGGTTGTTGCTCAGGTGCACACCCAAGCTCAGACCAAGTGAGAAGAGTTTGTTTACTGAATATTTGAGATCACTGAATTTTTTAAACCTCTGATTAATGACCATTGCAATTGCTTTGGCAATAACAGTCTACCTTGTGACCCCAGAGAAGCAGACAACCAATAACATCTCATCAGAATCACATAAATGTGGAAGTAACCAGGGGTTAAATTAGGCCATGAGTGTCCAGGGCTCAGCTCTGGCACATATGGTCTTCAATTTCATCAGGGGGACACTCAAATTCACCACATGCATTTTCAACAATGTATATACTAGTGCATCTAAAAAATTAGAATATAGTGGAAAAAGTTCATTTTTTTCATCATTTAATTTGAGAAAGGTAAATTGTCATATTTTATATTCAATGCATGTCATGAGACATAAGACATAATTCAAGCAAATGATCTCAAATTATTAGAATGTTTCATTTCTGAACAGTCAGCCTTTTCAGCAATGACCTTCTGTGGCCTTGTGGAGGGTGTTGATGATCGTCTTCTATGTCGAGTCAGCAGTCTTCCCCATGATTGTGGTTGCGTGTGCTGAACATATTTCCACTATATTCAAATTTTTTGAGATGCATAAATATACAGTATATATGTAATCCCCAGTTGGGGCGGTCTGTGTGGTGACTGCATGTCCCCTCCGTGTCCGTGTGGGTTTACTCCGGGTATGCCGGTTTCATCCCACAGTACAAATACATGCACGTTAGATTGATTGGTGTCTCTAAAGTGGCCCTAGTGTGTGAGTGTGTTCATGAGTGTGTGTGTGTGTGTGTGTGTGTGTGCCCTAAAATAGATTGGCGCCCTCTCTAGGCTAATGAATGAATATATATAATTATATATAATTGTGCTCTGATTACTGCTTTGCACACTCTCGGCTTTCTCTCAATGACCTTCAAGATGTAGTCACCTGAAATAGTTTTCAGGTGTGCCTTATCAGGGTTAATTAGAGGAATGACTTGCTTTATCAATGGGGTTG
>JAOVVG010000054.1:4595050-4606814 GCA_028566375.1 Leptodoras nelsoni | reverse complement strand
TGCGTGGTGAAACTGACTTCACACACACACACACACACACACACACACACACACACACACACACACACACACCACCCTCTAGCTAAGGAGTGGATCAGTTATTAACGTGCTATGATCTAGGGATCAGCATGTACACTATTTCACATTTTTAAGTACAAGCACTACACTAGCAATCCTCTATTCCAGAAGCTAGAATCAACTTATCTTAAATTAACAGGAATAGTACAACTGAAAGAAATTATGCCTGCTCCTTCCTTACACTGAATATAATTCATTAGTTAAGAAAGGTGTGATTAGATTAGTGTCTGCTGCTTGCTGCTTTAGATTTGCACCAGGCCTCTCGTCATAAACAGGTCGTCCAGTAATGAAAGTGCAGGGTAAAACCTGGCAATGACTTTATAACCCCACCCATTCTCATGCTAGTGAATGGAAAGCACCCAAACTTACATTTCATAAATTCTTTAACAGTTTAGTTGACCCTGATATCTCCTCCAGTATTTTTCCTTGTGATCAATTAATGCATTTTAGAGGAGTTTATTTGGTTATAATTGGTTATATAAACCGTGGGCAGCACGGTGGCTCGGTGGGTAGCCTCACAGCAAGAAGGTCCCGGGTTCGATCCCCGGGTGGGGCGGTCTGGGTCCTTTCTGTATGGAGTCTGCATGTCCTCCCCGTGTCCACGTGGGTTTACTCCGGGCACTCCGGTTTCCTCCCACAGTCCAAAGACATGCACGTTAGGTATAATCCTGGTGTGAGTGTGTGAATGGCTGTTTGTCTGCCACCCAGTGGTGGATGGTGCTCTGTCCTGGGTGTTGTCCACTCTCCCTTCCGTGCACTCCATTCAGTCCCCCAGGGGGCCGTGGTCTCCGGTTGAGAGTACGCTGTGCGCAATTGGCTGCCGCTTCATACCGGTGTGTGACTGGTGTTAAAGTTGTATGTTGGCTGTAAAGCGTCCTTGGGTTTGAGAAAGGCGCAAAATAAATGTAACTTTCATTCATTCATTATAATTAAAAGGGCGTGGTCAGTCAGGTGACTGACAGTTTTGAAAATGACAGTTGAGCTGAGATGACGTGTTGTTAGCATGGAGCCGTCCTGTCCACCGACACAGGCTAGGGGTTTGTGGTAAAATTCAGTTTTTTTTAATTAACGTTTTGTTAACAATGTTACTACCTCTGCCAAACTATGTCTTAAGAAAGAAAGTGTTTCTGGCTTCAACATGGTGCTGTTCTTATTTTTGCAATGTCACTCTGGAATCTTTATAGTTATTATTGTTTCAGAAACAACATATGCTGTAATAGCAAGTCTGTATGTTTTTTTTTATATATTTAGCACACTGAAGTTCATGTGTAGGTGAATCTGGGTGGTGGATTTGTGGGCACAGTCCATCCATAACTGAGAATCCACTAATTAGCCTTGTGTAATCTGTGGTTAGGCTAAATGTTGCGTCAGGTTTTGAGTAGGTGGGTTTTTCCCAGGAAAGGGTGTGCTTTGTGTTAAATAGTTTCCCCGATGTGGGGAAATGTGTTCTCGTTGCCGTTTTCTCCCACGAACGGTGCTCGTGCTTGTGCTTTCCGTTAAGAGCCCATCGGCGTTATTCAGCACTTTAATTAAAGCCATTAGCCTGTTAGTGCGGTCAGGGTGACATTAAATTACTCATGAACGCTGCTTATTAAGGATGCAAACTAGACCGGGTTGTTACTACAGGTTTAAATGGTTAGGAATCACTGACAGACTAATTGATCCTAATTGCTCAGGAATCTGTTATTTTAAACAGTGATAAAAGCAAAAGCTATAGGTTTGAGAAATAACCATATCCCAGTATCTTGTATGCAAAGCAAAGCTTGTGGACACCACACCCATGACACCACACCCATACTTGTTGATCGTCTCATTGCTGTTACAGTAAGATCTGTTCTTCTGGGAAGCCTTTAATTTAGATTTTGTACCGTGGCTATGGGGAGCATGAGTGAGATCAGGTACTGATGTTGGGTGAGGAAGCCTGGGGTGCATTCAGCATTCCAGGTTATCCCAGGTGTGTTCAATGGGGTTGAGGTCAGGGCTTTGTGCAGGACACTCGAGTTCTTCCATTCCAACCTTGGCAAACCATGTCTTCATGCAGTCAAGAATTGCATCACCAATTAGCCTATGTACAGTACAGGCCAAAAGTTTGGACACACCTTCTCATTCAATGGTTTTCAGTGTAAATAGTCAAATGGTTTTCAATGTAAATAGTCATGAAAAAAAAGAAAACGCATTGAATGAGAAGGTGTGTCCAAACTTTTGGCCTGTACTGTATATTACTCTTTCTTAAATACCACCACATTTTAATGATTATATGATTTTGTGGAGTCTAATTCCACTATAAAATTCCTTATGAAGGGGCTGCTACTACAAACCCCATTTTCAAATGAGACACTTTCTAAAAATGCAATAAAAACTGAAATCTATCATTTGAAATATATAATTCATTCACTTGAAGTTTTGTTGAAGTTGGACTCGTCTGACAACAGAACACGTTTCCGCTGTCTTTTGGTCCTTCTCAGATGACTTCAGGTCAAGAGAACTCACCGGTGTTTCTGCATAAAATGAATATATGGTTTCCTCTTTGCATGATTCAGGTTCAGGTTGCATTTCTTGATGCAGCGGTGGACTGTGCTAAGTAACAATGTTTTTCCAAAGTCCTCTCAAGCCCATGTGGCTATGTCCATCACGGTAGCATGACGTGTTTGTTTCTCAAACAAACCGCCTGCGGGCTCGATGGTCACGCACATTGAGCACCCTTGGCCTTTAAGCACGGAGATGTCCCCTGCCTCCCTGAATCTTTTCATGATATTATGAACTGTAGAGGGTGAAAGACCTAAAATCTTGCAATCTTGCATTGAGAAACATTGTATTTGAACTGACTGACATTTCTGTCAAGATGTTTGGCACAAAGTGGTGAACCAGGACTAAGCCTTTGTTGGATGCTCCACTTATAACTCCATCTTAATGACCTCACCTGTTACCTGTTACCAGTTAAACCGCTAGTTGTGGAACCTTCCAGAACAGAGTTATTGTTTTTTTGCCTCTGTGATTTGAATTACAGCAAGAACCGCCATCAGACTTGCTGTTATAGAAAACGAATCAACACTTTCTGGCCAATCAGAATCAAGAATTCAGTAGTGCTATGCCGTAAGGCAAACATATCACATCTCAAGACATTTTCAGGATACACGATATGCATGACCATCATTTGGTGTTCTAGGAACACAGTTCTGCTACATTAAAAAAAAGGCAGCAAAAGGAAGAGGAAGAAAAGAAAATATCATTGATTTGCTATTCAGTCTAAGTATTGTGGAGGAAGTGTTATAAAAGTACTGCTGATGCCCATGATATACACTCTCAAAAGAAGTGTATTTATATCATATGATCACATTGCCCAGCCCTAAAATACTGTATAGGTAGTGTCCTGAGAGGACTGAAATAAAGTCAGCTGTATGCTGATTGTGGGTAACTGCCATTTAACGCCCACATCCTCTCTGCTTCAGTCTTTTCCATAAACAAATTCAGCTCTTTACTCATTGACTTGTGAGCATTACTCAGCATGTGTGTGTGTGTGTGTGTGTCTTTGTGTTTGCCTTCATGCTCCAGCTAAAGTACCCTAAAGTACGTTTCATTAGCTAATTTCCTGTGCCCCGCCTTGTTGTTGACATTCAGGCTGAAGATCCCAGGGGTGTGTTTCAGCTTCAAGGTTTCCCACCGAAGAATCTGTGTGTATTTGTCGGGACTGTCTGCCAAACAGGACACAGGGGCATAGATGACCACAAAACATACAGCGGAGTTCTGTAGAGCAGTCAGTCGTGAGAGCACAAACAAGGGACAGACCAAATCAAGGGTGTGTCCGTCCTAATGAGTGGTTCCTGTTTGACCGTGCGAGAATCTAATTTAGACACAAACGCTACCATTACCATTATATATTTGAAGACACTGAACAAATGACATTGAATTCGTTAACCCAAAAAGTTACATGTAAACTGAACAACCTCATATTCATAACTCTAAGACAATTCGCCATCGCCTATGGTCTCATGCAGCAAGGAAAAGGAGTCGAAAGGAGATGTGGATGGAGGTTTCAGCCCCATTTGGCTGCGTAACCATATGCAAAGTAAGCTAAAGTGAAGTGAACACGATTTTAAACCCTTGCAGCCTTGACCTATAGATTTCTTATGCTTAAGAAAGCATGAAAGCTTGATTGTGGTTATGTATTTAGGTCATCCTGCGCTTAGCCGCACTCCCTATAAGTGTTTTATTAAAAGATTTCTGTAAAAATATGAACTGTTTACCTGCATCAGAAAAAGTGCAAGTCATGCTAACAAGGAAAATAGAGGAATTTGTAGAAAAGAGGAATCTATATGTAGTTCCTGCGTCCAACAGCCTAGAGTTAATAAGTGACCAAAAAGTGACATCAGATTATTAAAGATTTCTACAGGCTGTGCAAGGTCTTGTATAGCAGCTGTGATTCTTAGAAGCTGGTGGTGTTAGCAGTCAGACTATTTGCAAGCCTGTACAAGAATTGACAAGGAAATTGCCTCTTTTTAATTCAAAGATTTTTTACACTTGATATGTAATGCTCTCGTACAGTTCAACTGTGCACCGTTAGTGATTTAGCCGTCTGTCAAACAGTGAACTTAAATATTTGGCTAAGCCAAAGGAGGTTATTTCCTGGCCAGAAAACTAACTCTACAGCTTCAGAAATATCGCATGACTTTATTTACAAGGACACACAGTGTCATTGGACGTCAAGCACGACACACGCCCCTTTGTGGAAAATCTCCGCGTGCTAAATGCAAATGATGGCGTGAGCGAGTTTGTGAGCGAGTGAGTTACAAGCCAGGTCCGTGAGGTCTGTCTGTTGTAATACGGCTGTGAAGTAAGATCATAAACCATAAGCAGATGTACCAAGGCAAGCATTTTTAATGACAGGTTTGTGCATGCGCAACAAGTTCGACTTTATAGTTTTTCCGTAATCTCGCTGACAGTCAGACAGACAAACCACATTGAAAACAGAACCTGTATGCTGGAGGTAATTAACTATTCATTCATTTTTCCATCTTCAGTGGTGGATTCCAGGGTGTCAGAACCTAGAAATATTAGGTGTGAGATGGAAACACACCCTGGAAAAGGCAATTAGCATTGGCAAACGAAACCAGAGGAAACCCAGTCAAGTCAGCTATCCTCTGAAAACATTAAAACACATGGCGGTAATATCAGAGAGATGAATCGCTCATTTCAGCCATTAGTTGAACCCAAATGTCCTCTTGCAGTCACTCAACCAGTATGTGTTGCTGTCTAAAACTTTGCTTCTAGAGCTTTTACTATTCACTTCGTAGCTGTGCATCTATTATGGTAGACATATACTAATATTTTCATTACCCTGTTTGTACGTATGATCTTATTGTCTTCATGTGACTGGGACGGCAGTATGTTTAGAGGGAGGATTGCTATAGCTGTGTATCTTCCAGATTACTGGGATTACAGGAAAGCCCAAATTTAATCCACGAGCTGCAGAGAAACTAATTTGTGGTACAGATTTATGTCTAGTACAACATGGATCCTGAAAAATACAACTAGACAGTAAATAGTGTATAGCATATGGAAAGGATTCACATTCTTTATGTCAGTTATAACCAGATATCACATTTGACACTGGAAATAAATAGCAGTGTTGTAAATCTCCATATCTGCTTGAATGCTACCTGTAATCTGACCCAAATGCACTGTAAGTGCTGTAACGAGCAGCGTTTGGTGCTGACGTTACCATAGCAACAAGAACAATCCCTCCAGACTACAATAGAGTAGAAAGTTATTAATGTGAGTATTCTCGGATAATGATTTATTAGCAAAATGTCCTCTGAATGAGCAGATGGCAAGGAGAATTCCTGTCAATCTGCCCTTCACACACACACACACACACACATACAAACACCTTAATTATTGCAAAAAAAACTTGTGAACTTTTCTTTTTGTAGCTGCCATGCGGGTTGTTCTCCTTCTTCAGAACTACTTTAATCAGTTTAAGTCTTAGATTCAGACGATTAGTTTTTTTTCTTTTCATTCCAGTTGAAAGGCATTCCTCTTGTAATTCTTGCAACAACTGGTTATCCTTCTGATAAATGATGGAGTATAAATAAACAGTTCCTGCTGCTGGATTCAGCCTTTTTTCTCTCTGTAGCACAGGGCAGAAGAGTTCATTTGTCATTCCTGTGGTTATTTTATTGCCTTCCAGTTTCACAAGGCATGATTTGGAAAGAAATACTTCTCACAATCAACTTTGTTCCCGGCTCTAGTCTGGAAATTGCAGTTCAGCTGTGTATCTACGGCAGGGGGCCGTACCGCCGTCCAGTTTCCCATCAGGCTGAGATGGGACATACCGGAAGATATTTTGATATGTAAAATGTGCTAGGTCTTGGGGTCAAGTTGCAGTGTGTGCTAGAAGCCCAAAGATGGCACCAAAGATGACACCAGCAGCAGATTATATAGATTCTAGACTCCTTGTAGGCTTCTTTGTGGAGATAGAGACATGATAGAAAACATCTGTCTAATCTTATACTAGTTGAGCTGGATTCATGGGCAGAAGCTGACAAGGTGAGCTGAAATGGCCCTGCTTCCTTTTCTTAGAGTTGCAGAGAAGCACACATGCCAACGTATATATACAAATGAGAGACAAATTAAAGGAAAAATCAACATAAGGAGGAGTGTTAATAAGGTATTGGGCCACAACATGCCACCAGAACAGCTTCAGTATGTCTTGACATTGATTTGACACGTCTCTAGAACTCTGCTGGAGGAATTGCCCACAAGTGTTCAATTGGGTTGACATCTGGTGACATCGAAGGCCATAGCATTTTTATACTAATGAAACCATTCAGTGACTCCTTGTGCCCTGTGGATGTTCTGTCCTGGAAGAGACCATGCCCATCTGGATTGAAATGTTTCACTATAGGACCAAAGTGATCAATCAGAAGAATGTTGTATTGAGTTGCAGTGATGCCTCATTATAAAGGGGACAAGTGGAGCCAAACCATGGCAGCAAAATAAAACAGAACAGAACCACATTTAAGGTTTTCTTTTCATTTTTGACCCCATGCTACAGCTTTTCTGCCCACTCGACTAATGCAGTCAGACTACATGTGAGTAATGAAGAAAATGAAACAAATATGGAACATTTAAAAAAAAAATTACCAAGACGGCATTTACGTTCGTCGGCAACGCATGCAGTGCATGAAAGAGTGCTCTTGACCTTGCCATGCACTGTAAAATTGTGCCAACAGAGAAAGTGATGAACTATAGGCTCATGCTGTTTACACAACAAATGGAAATGACATCATCCCTGAACTGCTTTGTTTGGGAAAATGCCTATTGTGTGTTTCTGTGTGTGGCCTTGCTGTCTGAGGCTTTGTCGTAGTCCTGCTCGGACCTGGTTTTAATAATAGCCCACGATATCATGGGAAAGCGTCTTCCCTCCCCCATCTCTGCTGTTCTGGGTTTTTCTGGGCTGTTCCGCAGAGGTCGGCTCTTTAGCCCTGTTTCGCCTGCGGGATCAAATTAACAGTGGCTAGAGTGACCCATTTGCAGCAGGACCTGAAACAAACCTGTGGAAACATCGCTGTAGCCTACTTACTCTACCCTACTTACCCCAGCGCTCTCTCTCTCTCTCTCTCTCACACACACACACACAGACTTTTTCTTACTATACTTGTGAAGACTTGACATTGACTTGACTTGACTTGACCATTGACATAATTATTACAGCTAAATAATACTAACCCTAACCCAAACCCTAACCTTAACCTTAACCTCAGTAATGAAAAAACATTTTTTCTGTTAAAATCTACAGCAAAAAAATCCCACTTTCCTTATACGGAACAAGCAAAATGTCCTTGCAAAGTTCTGATATTCCTTTCCTTATGAAGACAAATCCATTAGGTCCCCACAAGTATAGAAAAACATGGTCTCTCTCTCTCTCTCTCTCTCTCACACACACACATACCACATGCTCAAGCATGGACATCCATATCCCAGAACACACACACATACAGCATACAGAAATGTATGAATTATGGGGTTTAGGGTGGCATGTTTCTGTCCTTCATAATTTATTTATAAAAATGCAATGGCCTTGACTAATTTACATAGCTGCAACTTTATGTTACAGAGTGACTATGGTTGCACATCGTAACTTAGTATGGCTGACTGACAGGTGCAGGTCCTGGGTTATTACTGTGTACACATTTTGATTTGGTTTCACGGAAGAATGGTTTTTATTTTGTGGGTTAATTAGCATGCATAGATTACACAGGTTATTTTTTCAAGCAGGAACTTGCAGGTATGTGGAAACACTGATGAGACTGAGCAAAAATAAAGTAGACGCCATCACATGCAGTAACTCTCTTGCTTGGTAATAAATAAAAAAATAAGTAACTGTTACTCAGTTTCAGCTGAAAGTAACAACAGGTGCACTAGAGGGGCAACAATGAGACAACTCCCAAAACAGGAATGGTTTAATAGGTGGAGTCCACTGACATTTTGCCCCTCCTTGTCTGTCCAACTCCTGCAGGACCGCACATCAATATGTGCCATTGCCGGAATGTTTGCTATGTCTTCCAGTCTTAAGAGTCTGGAGGAGATTCCAGGAGACAGGCAGTTACTCTAGGAGAGCTGGACAAGGCCATAGAAGGTCCTTAACCCCTCAGCAGGACTGGTGTCTGCTCCTTTGTGCAACAGGAACCGGATGAGCACTGCCAGAGCCTTACAAAATGACCTCCAGAAGGCCACGGGTATGAACGCGTCTGACCAAGCAATCATAAAGAGGTTTCATGAGGGTGGGCTCAGGGCCTGATGTCCTGTAGCCCAGCACCATAGAGTTCGATTGGCATTTGCCATAGAACACTAGAATTGGCAGAAATGCTACCTGCACCCTGTGCTTTACACAGGTGAAAACAGGTTTCACCTGAGCACTTTTGACAGGGTTTGGAGATGCTGGAGATGGTGCCTGCAACATCATTCAGCATGTCCAGTTGGTGATGGGTCAGTGATGGTCTGGGGAGGCATATCCATTGAAGGATAAACAGACCTCCACAGGCTAGACAATGACCATTAGGTATAGCGATGACATCCTTGGACCCATTCTCAGACCATTTCAGTGCCTGGCCTCATGTAATGAGAGTATGCAGGCAGTTCTTGGAGGATGAAGGAATTGATACCATTGACTGGCCCACCCGCTCGCCTGAACTAAATCCAGTATAATACCATTGGGGCATTATGTTTCGGGATCTTGGAGGGAACTTGTACAGTCCTCACGCTGATGTTTGTCGAGGCTCCAGCATTGAATTCCGATGTTACTTGAGGCAGTGTTCAGCGGTTCTTGCCAGCCGACACTGCTCACGGTGACCCAGAGTCTTTTTACAGCCGTGCTGCTGTCTTAAGTTCGAGGTTTTGCTGGAATTCTTGTTGTCATGTTACACCCTTGAAATGCTCATACGTGAACATCCAAACTTTGCTTCTACCTCCAAAATGCTGTGACTGTCTCACACGCTCCAACAGGTGGAAACATCTCTAGAAGCTTCCATCTATCTATTGCTTTATACGCACACTGGCGGACACAACCGATGACGTACATAGGTGTCATTGCGATTTATTTTACATAGGTTGTACCAGTGTTTCTGATACTTCAGTGTAAATATATGGTGTTTTTTTATTGTTTATAGTTGGTGAGTTGTCCGGCTTGTAGGCACCAGTAGTAGACAACCGTTTGGGTTAAGAAGCTTCCCACACTGCCTTGGCCACGTCTAATCTGCACTGCGACACCAACTGTCTAGAGTACTGTGGCTTATTAAAAAAAAAACCAATGACCATATGATCAAGTATGTGATTTGCTCAGCAAGTTTGACTTAAGCTCTGCCTCTGTGGTGCCTGTGTGTGTGTGTGTGTGTGTGTTCATGCTTAGATGAATCAGTATGACGTACCTGTCATGCCCAGGATTGTAAAACACACTGCTCTGAGAATAATAAGGTGATTACATGGGAGAGCAGTGCCTGTGAATAAAGGTGCATGACACATTCCAGACCTGTGTGTCATTTCCTTGTTGTGGTCAGTTTCGGCTCAGAACGGTTCATATTTCAGACACACACACACACACACTGCTGCTCAAATCTCAGAAACATCTGTCTGCTAAAGAGAGACTGGAAAACCTGTGCTAAGAATCAGACTAAAAACTAGAGAGAAAGATTGAAAAAGAGGGAGTGAAAAAAAAGGAAGGATGAGGCCTCCATTCACAGCTGGGCTGCACTATATAGAACACATGCGGCGGAGAAATAGCATTTCCTGAGGGAGGAGAGAGGATGGAGAGAGCAGCGTGAGAGAAAGAGAGCAAGGAGAAGGAGGAAGGGAGAGAGGAACGTGTGTGAAGCTTTTCCCGGACAGGCAAAGATGGAAGTGTGTTCTGTGTGGCGGATTAGACAAAAGAGCTAAAGAGCTACTTTTTTTTTTACCTTCATATGGCAACAGAAGCAACGGCTATGCGGGACTCAACCTGGGGTATGTCACATTAGGAACTCTAGTTTTGTGTGTGTGTGTGTGTGGTAGAGATTAAAAAAGACACTCTTGAAAGCAGCAGTATGTAATGTAAACTGTACACTCATTCTCAGAGTAGTTAGCTATTTCTACTGCATAGTCATGTGACTACCTGTCAGTGAAATGTACCTGTGTGTACCGTTTCCTTCAAATGATTTTAAACTTTAACTTGGTTTAACCCAAGTCCTGATTAGAGGATAATGACAAAAATAGTGCAGTTATGCAGCATATGACGGTTTCAAGCAGTCAAAAACACTTTATCCTTAATTTAAACTCCAAGGAGCTGTTAGCTGTTAGTCCAGATTTCTCTCAGCGCCATAATGGCTTTCCTTTTGCTTTCCGTGTATTACTGAATAATTCATATTTGTAACCTAAAAATATCCTTGAAGGCGTACAACTAACTGCTTAGCAACATTTAGCATTATAAATATAGTCAACAAGCAACTACCTCAGCTCATTTTCTGTTGTGTAGGCAGTGTTATCTACCACACTGTTAAGACTATTAAGAATTAAACAGCTAGTAAATATTCTCGTTTTTTACGTGTTAGTCAGACAAGGTTTATGCAATATTCATAAATCTAACCCATGACAAATACAAAAACCCAAGTAGTTTGCTAGCAGTTATCAGTTAGCTAACATGCTAACATTATATGCAGGAAATACATGGTATATTTGTGTAGTAGCAGTGAGCAAAATCTGTACATGCTGTGAAAAAAAAAAACCCATTGTGAATAGAATAGATATAGAAGTTTATATAAGGTTCAAAGAGGTAGCTTATTTCTTCTGTGTGGCCCTAGCGTAATCGGGGTAGTAAGGTGGGGGCGGGGTTTAGCTGCATATTAACCCTTAGACAATTTTGTTGTGATTCTCTGAAACCAGGGAAGTCATATTTTCATATCTGTTAGGTATGTGGCAAACTCGCAGTGGACTTCTGGCTAACTTTGTGGAAACCTTACGGCAAACGATTCTTAATTCGATTGGATATAATGTAGCAGGAACTTTGCTACAAATATTTCTGTGAGGCTTTCAAAATAAAAAAAATGCAAAACACTGCTGATTAAACATAATACAAGTGATTTAATAAATGCAACTGTATCAACCACAACAATATGATATTATTATTTTATTTTATTATTATTTATTTTTTATTATA
>JAOVVG010000054.1:4571403-4582142 GCA_028566375.1 Leptodoras nelsoni | reverse complement strand
CCTACGATGGATTGGCGCCCTGTCTAGGGTTGTTCCTGCCTTGTGTCCTATGCTGCCGGCTAGGCACCGGCTCTCCCGTGATCCTGAAAAGGAATAAGTGGTCAAGAAAATGAATGAATGAATGAGCTTTTTGGGCTATTCGGCCATGGCTAAATTATATCCAATGAGCCACCACACAAAAAACAGGGTGTTTGGAGTGGTAATGATGAAGGTAGATAGAACCTTCCATTAACAAACAGTAGGCTCATCAACTACACCATTAATTGATGGTAATTTATATGGACTCATTTAAACCATAGATACACTAGATATAATGAATTCAAATACTTGTGAATTAGTACTTGTGTATATACTAATGTTGTTACTCATAGTTAGTCAGAGTTAACTAATGCCATAAATAATACTAATAATGGAAACCTTGATGTTAATTAAAAAAAAGAAAAGATTTTGCTAGTGGACTTAGACTTTTGAACTCTATTGTACATGTGACATTTGGCACCTAGACATAATGAAATGTATAAAGTGAAATTAAAGCGTTTTTTTTTATTTATCACAAATTCCCTCAAAGAGGCCATTTTATATACTGTGAAACACAAGTGTGTTCTGCCAAAACTTCTCAAAATGTCCTTGCCATTGGGAAAAACCCTAACCCTAACCCTTTCCACCACCAACAATATCTCCTAAGGTATATGAAGTTCAGAAAAACGTTATCCTAAACTTGGTTCCTGTAATATGCCTGTATGTGGACACACTTTAGATATTTGGTAATATATTGTTGTATAATATAGAGTAGTCACTGTGAGTAGACCAAAGCATTGTCACATATTTGACGTGGTTGTTTTGCCATTAATGTGGTGAAAGTGTCACAGAGTGTGAGTGCTCTCTCTCTTGCTCTCTCTCTCTCTATATATAAATATATGTATAATAATTTTTTTTAATATTACAGTATTCGTAAAAAGCCACGATATTGTATTTTTTTCATGCTGTATATTTCTGACTGTTTTTAATAAAATATAATATCTGGTAAATAAATGTTGCATTCTGGAGTCAATTTATATAATAATAATAATAATAATAATAATAATAATAATATTTTACATTATTCCTTGTTGAGGCTGATGACAAATATCTCATTTCTATATATAATGATATATTATCTGCTTTGATAAATTCCTGGATTAATCCTAATATCCACACACTTGCATCTTGCACTTCATTCCTCCATCCAGGGCCAGATCCAGATAAAATTAGCATCAGTCAACACATTCAACAAAATGATTAGCCTCCCATGTTTCCCCCTGTCTTCTTTTCTCCTTTTCAGCTATTATGCTACTCTGTTAACATAATGCCTAATGTCTTACAGTGAAAAATGTACAATGTTGCATCATGAGATGACAAAATATTACACTACACTAGTATATTGTAGCATAATGGACAAAAATAAAGGTAAAATATAAATAACCTGCACTTCTTACATTAAAAGACTGATCCTGAAATGGTTGAAAACTTACTTTAGCTAGCATTAGCAAATGATTTCCCTCCCGATGAAATTAAGATTAATATACAATAAGATAATTTTGTATACACTGAAATACCAAAAGAATGTAAAATTAGGTAGGTCCTATACGGAATCTTGGAGGGAATGTTGCACAGTCCTCATGCTAATGTTCGTTGAGGTCCCAGCACTGAATTGCGATGTTCCTTGAGGCAGTGTTGTACGCGATTCTTGCCAGCCGATGCTGCTCACCTTCACTCATTTTACAGCCACACTTCTAAGTTTTTCTGGAATTCTTGTCACCGTGCACCCTTGAAATGCTCTTACGTGAAAATCCAAACCTCTACCTCCGAAATGCTATGACCCAGCTCATGAGCTCCAACTATTAACCTGTGTTGAAAATCGCAAAATCAAGATAACTTGCCATTCTCATGGTGGAAACGGCTATAGAAACTTCCATAGATGTCTGTTGCTTTACTAGTGCATCTCAAAAATTCATTTTCATTCATTCAAAAAGTTCATTTTTATAATAATTTAATTTGAAAAAAGGTAAACTGTCATAGTTTATATTCATTACATAGGAAGTGACATTTCTAGCCTTTTTGTGTTAATTTTGATCATTGTGCCTTAGAGATTATCAGAAATCCAGTATTTCAAACAGTATATAAACATAGCACAAAAAGTAAGGAAATTTGTGTTTGGTGGATTAATTCTGTGTTGTAACAATGCTTCATGGCAATACATCTTATACCATTGGAAAGCCTGTTAATTTCCTTTTTAAATGGTGCCAAGTTGTAAGGAACATTCATTTGTGGGATGAGCGGTAGAGCTGAGAATGTGGGTTACACCCATGAAAAATGTGCCAAATCTTCTCGCCAACAGCTTATTCTGCTGTTGCTATTGTTTTGAGCTTCTGGTGCCCCCAGGTGCAGCCAATCAGGTGCCTGATTGTCAATCTCCGGTTCATCAGGTTGCCAGGAGGCCTGCCATGACTGCACTCCACCGTCAGGCACGTTTGCACTGGTTTTGGCAACCAAACACAAAATTCCTTACTTTTTGTGCTATGATTATTTGCCGTGTATCTCTTGGTCTAGTTCAGCACACGCAACCACAATCATGGGGAAGACGTCTGACTTGACGATCATCAACACCCTCCACAAGGCCACAGAAGGTCATCGCTGGCTGTAATTTTTATATATTAATTTTACACAAGACCAAAGAAAGATAAAATCTTTAATAATCTTTTCTACTGAAATTTCAAAAAGGAATAGTATTTTGAAAAACCAATAAACAGCAAACGAGAAATAATTCATTAAAATGAACAAACCCCATCCATCATGAATAACAGTACAATAATATTCCTCTGTTAAATGTATAGTTTAGTATCCAGAAAGACATTCTAGTAGCAGTATCATCAACTTCCTTTAGTTTTAGAGTTTATAAAATTAAATAGCTTGTGTATACCATGTGTGTAAAGACAATGAGTCATTAGTTATTGTTACAAAAAGTAAAGGCAATAAATAAACCAGTACATTCTTTTGGTTAGTGTTTAAAAATATTAAAGTTAAAGCAAATGTTTTAAAATGTTTCAGAAAATGTGTATATATACCTTCTCATATCTCATATCTTTGCTATGTGATACCAAAGGATAGTTAAATAGTTAATGTTACCAAACGATAGTTAAATAGTTAATGTTACTCATAGTAATAAAATCCTACAAAACTACAAAATATTTAATTACTAGCTTTTACATTTTATTCTGTATGTTTCTTTTTTACTTTATGATTTATAAGCTCACCAGACAGAAAACGAGTCACCTGTGACTGAAAATGACCTAATCGAGTGCAATACCTCCATGATAATAATAGCTGCTTCAATTTGGCATGGACTGGACATGTTTCTGGATGGAGGTGACATCAATGTTCAGCCAGATCAAAGGATTGCACAGTTTGGCCAGCGTTTGTGGATGTCTTCTCTTGAGGATTGACATCAAGGGATTTTGCATGCCAGTTCAGATGTGTGAATGCTCCTGAATGTTCACCAGGCCAGTGAGTCACATTTGCAGCCCTATGAATGCAAGAATTGCCATCTTGGAAATAAAGGGATTGGAATGTTATGTACCTCGGTAAGCTGATGAGCAAAAGACAAATCCTGGTTGTCTAGCAGCTCAATGTAGGCACTGTGGTTCAAATTTACTGTCACCTCAAGCAAAGGATTAATTTCCTTGCAAATTATAACATCCCCAGAACATCACAGAGCCTCCTCCAGCTTGAACCACACCTTGCAAGTAGTCCTCGTTGAAGGCTTCCTGAGGTCTACGATGAACATAACACCTAGCATCATTCACATACAGGCAGATTCATCTGACCAGATAAGAGGTTTCCAATCATTCATTTATTTTCTTGACTGCTTATTCCTTTTCAGGGTCATGGGAGAGCCGGTGCCTAGCCGGCAGCATAGGGCACAAAGCAGGAACAACCCTAGACAGGGCACCAATCATAGGGCACACACACTCACACACACACTAGGGCCACTTTAGAGATACCAATCAACCTGACGTACATGTCTTTGGACTGTAGGAGGAAACCGGAGTAAACCCACACGGACACGGGGAGGACACGCACAGAAAGGAATCCCCCACCCGGGGATCGAACCCGGGACCTTCTTGCTGTGAGACAACAGTGCTACCCACCGAGCCACCGTGTCTCCCCGTTTCCAATCATCAATAGTCCATTTTTTGTCTATTCACACCAATTTAACTGGGTGACTTTGTGAGCAGAAGTGAGCAAACTCCTCTTGGGTGTCACTCTGCTCTAGATGTTCATGGTATGCAGTTCCCTGCAGAGTGTTCTTTCAGAAATTGGTTGTGAAGCACCTGTGTTGACTTCTAGATGCAAGTCTTGCCTGGAAGCAAAGCGTTTTTTTATTCACAAGCGATGAAACACGCCAACAGTCCCTGTCCATCAGTTTCCTCTTTTGGCCACAAGTCTGACAAGAATTTCCAGTAGACTGGGACTTTTGACACTGCTGGTAGACCCGTATGATCATCCGCTTTGATACACCTGAAAATTCAGCTAGTTCCTTCACTTTATGGCCTTTGGCACACCCAAATGCAATCACTCCTTTTTTGCCAATCATTTACATCTGCTTTGTGATCTGTTTTCCACACACTGAATGAAGTATTCACTGCACTCTACCCTCCTCTCAATCTATGAACCCTATCGCACCTTAAACATGCAAGCTGACTACTGTTTTGAAAATCTAAAATTTTTAAATCATCTATAGGGTTTTTGTCCATACATATAGTCTTATTATCTGAGAATAAATTATTCATATTTTTTGGCAATTGGCATTCAGAAACAGCATCATGTTGATATCTTTCAGCTCTAAGCATTTCCTTCTGTTGAAAATGAGCTGCGATTTGTCCTCATGCATCATCCGCTCTGTTGGAATAGCAGTAGAGATCACACTGAGGTATTTGTGTGCAACCATGGCCAAGCCCTTCGACCTGTATTTGGTGGACCAGTACTGAAGCGGACTCTGATTTCCTGAGATGTCTGCTTCTGAAGCGAAATCATCAATCTCGGCTAAACATTCTCTACTGTATCTGCTACTTGTTGCTCCACTCATCAGTTTGCACATTTCTTCTTTGATCAGTTGTTTTGCTTTTCCTGCTTGATGAGTCTTCAGTACACTGCTTTTGAATCTTGGGTCCAAAGCTGTGCTAACAATGAACCACGTATTTTGGAAGATGTTTCCAAAGTGATGATCACACCTCTCCCGGAGCTTCACGGCTACTTTGTTTTCTTGTTGTTTCAGCCTCTCCAGACTCGACTGAAGCTCATCAAGCAGGGGTATGATGCTGGAGAGTGAAACGTATCCGCTTGTCCCGATCATCTTTGTTTTGTCTTTGACGACCGTGAGCACCTTCTTCATATTTTCCAGCAGCATCCTTTCGTTTTCATTGAGCCAAAGGTTTTCTGTGTGCTTGTAAGTGGAGACTTGGGAAAAGTGTGGCCACTGTTCGCAGATCTTTGTCACCATGTTTAGTGTCGAAAGCCAGTCAACACAAGAAGACTGGGCCAAATGGTGGCACCATGTAGCTTCATTTTCCTGGTGGAAAAACCGGACAATGCGACAGCATTTCTTCAACAGATATCTCCAATCAGGGTTATCTAGAACTTCTCGGATGACTTTGTTGAGTGTGTGGCTGAAGCAAGGTATGTATGTCCAGTTCGGATTTTGATTAGCCTTTTTCATTCCATCCACATTGACAACCACCAGATGAACTTTCTCATTGAGCTCCCATTCTGTTGAAATTCTCCAAAGTTGCTGATGAACATTTTCTGGCGTGTGCTCACCAAGAAGCTGAGCCGTGTCTAGAATGTAGGATTTCAGTTCCCACTTCGCATCAATATAGTGGCATGTTACTGTCAGATAGGACTCTTCTTTGCTTGAGGTCCACAGTTCAGCAGAGAGCACCGGGTCTTTGGCATTAATTACCGCTTCCTTCACTTTCCTCTTGGTGATATCATACATGTTCACTAGTTCCTGTCGGATTGCGCAAGCACTTAGTGCAGCATCAGGATTGGAATTTAGGGATTTCATGAAAAGCTGGAATCCTTTTTCTTCAACAAGTCTTGGTGTCTGTAGATCCATAACAATCATCATCAGGATGTGACTTTTCACATCAGAATTGGGTCCTAAAAAGAATTAAACAAAGAATCAATTTTGAACCTGATTTGTCTTAACACATGGACCTAAAGATTTGAGTAAATATTCATCTTATACTGTGAGAAAATGGTTTTTCCTGTCATCTTCCACTTAATCCAAAAGTGAGCTTTGGGTAAGTCACTGAGATTCTAACACAGGTGTTGTATAGACACTTAAAGGTCATGTGACCTCCTAATGAGTGAGGTCTACATTTGTGGCCACACCCTCTACAGCAAGCACGTATAATGAAGGACAAAACAATCAGTTAGTAAAAAAAAAAAGAAAAAAATGATGTTTTTAGTGCAACATACATACTGTACATATATTGTGAAACTCTCAAATCTGTTCTCTGAGATATGAAGCATGTGTGATCTCTAAGATATGAAGCACATGATTAAATAAATGTGCTCAATTTTTTTTTTTACGTAAATATCATGACCATTGTTACGATTGAACGGTAGTCACAATGTCTGAATAGACAAAAGTACCAGAAAAACTGGTACTGGAGCCTATGCACGTCATTGGTTGTGTATATAAAATCCCTCTGACCACTGTGCAGGACTTGTATATGTCATTCCCAAGACGAATTGACGCTGTATTGGCCTCAAAAGGAGGCCCTACACCATACTAATAAATTATTGTGGTCTTAAATGACAGGGGATGACAAATCAACCATGAGAATGACAAGTTATAATGATCTTGTGGTTTAATAGTTGAGCTTGTGATATGGGTCATGGGTATATCTGAGGTAGAAGCAAAGTTTGTATTTTCACATATTAGCATTTCAAGGGTATCCCATGACCACAAGAATTTTGTCTTGAAAATTTTGAAACTTATGACAGCAGCGTGGCTGTAAATTTTGAAACTTATGACAGCAGCGTGGCTGTAAAAAGACTTCAATTCAATGAATTCAATGCTTGGGCCTCAACAAACCTCAGCATGAGGACTGTGCAATGTTCCCTCCAAGATCCCATGGGGGACCTACCAAGTATTAACTGGTATACCAGTTTATTTTGGCGTTTCAGTGTGTGTCTCTATAAGGCTAGTGAGTACTCACCTATGTAAGTGGATGGCTCTTGTTTAATAGCAGACTTGTGTAGCTGACTGTCATTTTGTCTTCTTGTTGATCCAGGATGGTGTTCTGTTTTTGAATATGCACTTTCTGTAAACATAAACACATTTTACACATAAAAAAACTATTCTCACTCCCAGACACATCTGCTAACATTACATCCTAGATCATTTAGTGTATGCTAGACATTTATCAAGTACTCACCTAAGCGCATATTTGGCTGTTTTTTCATGTCTGGCTTGTATTGTGGGGGGTCATGCTCTTGTCTCCTACTTCTCCCACTTTCTGCTCAAAATAATATACACACACTCCACTGATAAACAATACTCTCGGTTAAAGTTACAAAGATCATTTATCATTCATCTTCACTTGAACTATACTCTTGTAGTACCTAATGTGAGACCCGAGACATTGTATCTGACTTTCTCTGATGCTAAGACATTAAGTCAAATATTTTTTGTCATGTTACCAGAAACCTATAATATAGACAGAACCCTATAATTATCTGGACTTAATATTTCCTAATATATTTAGGTTTTTCGAGTATCATATGTTCCATGATACCACAGAATTCACATTTCTGAATCGTCTGAATCATCAGAAGGCGTTGATGCTTTCTGTAGCAGCTCTGTAGTTCATTGTCATTTTAAGGTGTTTGTTCTAATATGATACAGGATCATCTTAACAGCTCATTCACAGGGACTTGTAATATAATCCGAGTCAAATAATAAACAGCAAGAAGGTCCTGGGTTCGATCCCCGGATGAGGCGGTCTGGGTCCTTTCTGTGTGGAGACTGCATGTCCTCCCCGTGTCCACGTGGGTTTACTCCAGAGACTCCGGTTTCCTTCCACAGTCCAAAGACATGCACGTTAGGTTGATTGGTGTCTTTAAAGTGGCCTTAGTGTGTTAGTGTGTGTGTGAGTGTGTGCGTGTGTGTGCCCTACGATGGATTAGTGCCCTGTCTAGGGTTGTTCCTGCCTTGCGCCCTATGCTGCCGGCTAGGCACCTGACCCTGAAATAGGAGGAATAAGCGGTCAAGAAAATGAATGAATGAATAAATGAATGAATGAAATAATAAACAGATTGGGATTTGAAAAACACGGTTGGGATTTGTAATATTTTTTTATTTTCGGTCTTGTCCTGTTGGCTGTCTAATTGTATGAGCATTTGGAAAATTTTTACAAGCAAAAATTAATTACATTTGCAGCTGCAAAGGCAAAACTGTACTACAGGCACTTTCAGTATTACCTTTAACAGGCAACTCAGTCAGTATCTGTAATTTGTCTTATCTTAAAGGTGAATTTAGGGAAAAAACTAACAAACAACAAAAAAAAAAAACGAAGCATGCAGACTGCACACAGAAAGGACCCAGACCGCCCCATCCGGGGATCGAACCCAGGACCTTCTTGCTGTGAGGCGAGCCACTGTGTCACCCACAACATCTTATACCAAAAAAAAGAAAGATTTCATTTATCATAGGAAAAATACACTTATGCCTATCCCTGCCCTATTGGAATGTGAAACAGGGTAGAAGGAATGAAAAAACAGCACATGATACCACACTATAGAAAGATTCAAATGCATGCAAAACAAAGTCACTGAAATCTACCAGGCCTCCTAAGGCTTCAGCGAACCACTGTGATTATTCACAAATGGATAGCACTGGGAAGAGTGGTGAATGTTCCCAGGAGTTCACCAAGACTGAATAGACAACTCATCCAGGAGGTCAGAAAAGAACCCAGATGAACATTTAAATAACTGCAGGCTTCGTTTGCCTCAGTCAAGGACACAATATGACAGTAGGAAAAACCACTGGGCAAAAATTGCATCTTGCCCGATACAAAAAGAAAACACTGCTAACTGAAAAGTACACAAGGGCTCATCTGGCATTTGTAAATATAACTCAGTATGATCCCAGTTATGTTTCAGAGGAAACATGATACCTGCTTTGTTGAAGGTCTGGTGCTTGCATACGCGTTTATAGGGCAGACGTTGGTTCATGTAACGATGATGACTCTGGCCTTTTTGGAAATGATCTGTTTGTTGTGGCACTGAAAAGTAAACCGTATAAAATTAAAAAACCTGTCTATTCTAGTATCTGCTTACAAGCTGAATATGTGTTAGTTTCCCAAACCTATGCTGATTCTTTCAGAAGTATGAAAACATGATTTATATCGGTAAAATGAACCTGCTTTACAGATCTTGGTTATGTACAGACTGGCTACATTATCTTCCTATTTTTGACAACATTACAATACTATTACAATACAACAATTATAATTAATTATAATATCCTATATGATCTCCAGATACAAACTCTTAACTGCGTATGGGCGTCAGAAAAGTGCATGATGTTTCTACATATTTAATTCCATTCATTCAGTGTTCCAGTGCTTACCCAAAAAAGCATGTTATACCTCGAAGATGTGAATTTTATCCTAATTTGTTAGATGAAGTTTATCAAATCAACTTGATCCGTACATAATGCACTTTAAAGTCATGCTCATTTGTCCACAACTTAATACTACTTAAAACTCACCAAAATGAACATTCCTCTCATCCTTTTTCCAACAGTTCTGCGCCATTTTGTCTAAAGAACGGAGCCTGCGCGAGTTTTCCATCTGTCGTTTTCTGCAACACGATCGAATATGTTTTCACAGAAAGGTTTGGTCGATGTACTGATTACATCAGCTTGACTGATATAGTTGTAGAGCTCATGTTTCAGTTTCACTTTTGCTGAAACTGAAGTCTAATTTTGTTATTGGGTGTGTGCTGTCTTGCATAGTATGTAGTGTTGCTGGTGATTAGTTTAGCAAATATATATTTACTCATTAACTCACCTAAAAACATCTGAATTTTAGAAATATTTCTCTCTGTTTTCTCATGGCTGTATGTGCAAGTTGCCAGATTTTTTTTTCAAATTGCTTCCTTATTTTTAACAAAGCCTAAGGATTCTATTGGTGAAGAATCCTGTAATAAAGCACTGCCCATTATGCAAATAATTCACAAAGCAAGCAAAGCACTACTTGGGATTGATCTGTGAAATCGCTTCATTTTTGTTTTACTCACTTTTATTCATGTCTACCCCTGACAGATATTTTATTGGTCTGAAACGACATTTTAAACCCTTGTGCACCCTTTATTTTTTTCACGCATTGGAGATCCTGACCAGGCCAAACAGACCTAAAACAGCTGTAGACAGGAATCAAAATACATAATTTCTATATATAAATTTATATTTACTGATTATTTCACAAACAATATGAGAATTCTGTTTAATCTTTGAAATCTACCTCTGCTTTATCCCATTTCTCAATTAAAATTTCATCTGTTTTTGTTGGCTATAAGTTAAATTCAATTAAATTTTATTTCTAAAGCGCATTTAACAATGGACATTGCCTCAAAGCAGCTTTACAAAGACAAGAAATCAGGACATGGCCTATAGGCCTTGTCCCCAA
>JAOVVG010000054.1:4513185-4529836 GCA_028566375.1 Leptodoras nelsoni | reverse complement strand
AGCAAGGCCCTTAACCCTCAACTGCTCAGTTGTATAAATGAGATAAATGTAAGTCACTCTGGATAAGGGTGTCTGGCCATAATGCCATACATGTTCATGTAAATTTTAGCTATAAAATGTTAACTATAAAAGGGTGTGATTGTTATTTAGCTAAATTGGCGCCTCAGTCTTAAACAGGTAGAACTGTTATATTGATGTTAAGTAGCTACAAACATCAGACCTCAGTCATTTAGACTAGAAATGATGAATGATGCTAAACAACACAAGGATTTACTTTTACTGTTGCTTTAATAAGATGTGTTTAATGGTTACAGATGGTTGATTTTTGATAGGAATATGATAACGGCTTGTTTTAATTTGACAACGTTGTGCCGATAAGTGCGGCTTCGTTTGAGCAGCTACTAAAAAGCAGTCAGAGATGCTCAAACTGCTAAACCAATCCAATTTCCTTATTCAACAAATTAATCCTTAATGTTTGAGATATCCTGCCTTACAATCCTTGGTATGTTCTTTAAAACAATTTGTCTATGTCTGGAATAGACTGGGGGTCCTATACATCATGGTGCATCCCCCCTTTGTGGGATTTATGGGATAGACTCCGGATCTGGTAGATCTGGTAGAAAGCAAAGGTTCTGTAGAGAACCTAGATTAATTAATGACTTCATTCAATAATTATTGAATCACTTAATAGCTTATATCATGCATTTCTTCATTTTCAGTGAAGGCTTTACCCTGATCGCTGATGATTTAAGCTATTAAGTGATTCACTAAATTACTGAATGAAGTCATTAATTAATCTAGGTTCTCTACAGGATCTTTGCTTTCTACAAGCTCGGTGTGTGTTTTGGCACCAAGATCCAAAAGTATAGATCAGAAATATGTAAATATTTATTACGGAATTACTGGATCAGTGTACCTACGTAAATAGGGCAGGGGTGGCTCAAAGGTTAAGGTGCAGGGTTACTGAACAGAAGGTCAGGGGTTCAAGCCCCAGCACCACCACCGAACAGATGCCACTGTTGGGCCCTTGAGCAAGGCCCTTAGCCCTTAACTGCTCAGTTGTATAAATGAGATAAAAGTAAGTCAGTCTGGATAAGGGCGTCTGAGGAATGCCATGAATGAATGTAAATGTAATATAAATGTAAATCCATGGGGTTCCTCTTACTTGATTTAGTAGTAGTACCTTCTATTGAGGTGTGTATATGCAAGAAGGTAGGGGGAAAAAATCACTAAAATCTGCAGGGCAAGAATTTTGGGAAACCCTGCCACTAGGAGTTAAAGAGGAGAGTTTGATTTGGAACGCGCCCTAACTGTGACGTCATGTGTCTGAGGGCGTTGGCCTGGTGTAGACTGAAAGAGTTTAAAACTGCAGCGCTGTGTTTCATTCCGTTCCAGTCTTTCTGACCTGCTGCTCGTTGGACTTGCGGAGTAAACACTGTGACCTCGCCTCTCTCTATATCTCTCTCTCTGACTCCTCTGCAAACTCCTCTGCGTTTGAACAACTTTTCTTCCCTGCACATCTCTCCTGGAAATACTTTCACGCAGATCACTGTAAGTTGGATCTTTTTTTTCTTTTTTAATTATGACTGGTGTTGGGTATTACTGCGCAGTGATTGTTGCTTACTGAGAGAAGAAAGCGCGTAAATTCGGAGACGCGCCGGCCGTGTTGCGCATCTTTGCGCGCCCCACTCCGTGTTTATCTTGTTTACTTTTCGATGTTATGATGCATTTCTGTAAGTCAAAACATTTGCCTTGCCTTGGTTATGTTTGCTACATGTAATGTTTTACCAAGACAAAACAATACACCAATAATAATTTAGTAAATATCTCGTTTTTCCTTTGCCGCTTCATTACGCACAACCTAACATACAATTTTGGTTGTGCGTAAAGTTTATTTCTAGGTTTATATCAGAGAATGGAGACTAGAAACATAACATAGTAGAATCACTAAATAGTCTCCACTGTTTACTCGAGTAGACATACAGTGCTCACTGACTTGCTGATATGACTCCCATTAGGAAATCGTGATTACCATAGAAATGAATTCAGCCCCGAGAATTTTGCTATTATTTTTATTAAGTTTTATTTCCCTGTCCTAAAAGTCCCTGTGGTGACTGTGAATATAAAAGGTGCACTATTTCCTAGGCTTGTAGCTTCTACAGGCACTGCATTATGCTAGAGCATTGGTAACACCCAGTTCAACTAAATGTAGATGAAGGCAACAGTCTGTAAAAGATATAAAGTAAAAGTGTGGGTTTGTGTGCAGAAACCCTGCAGAGGAAACATGCTGATCCTTCTCTGTGGCATCGTATTACTGCACGTCGCAGTTCTGGTACTGCTTTTCGTCTCTACTATAGCCAGTGTGAGTATATGGTCTTGGATGTGATCATTATCATCATCATCATCATCATTATCATCATCATCATCATCATGTTGTTCTTCTTCATTAATGAGAGTGTGTATGTTTATGTGCACAGGCATGGACTGTAACTTCTACCAGTAGCTCAGACCTCTGGCAAAACTGCACCTCAGCCGGCTGCCAGCTCGGTGATACCGGAGGTATGAACTATTGCTTGCTTTTTCATCTTCACTGTTGAAATACGGTACAGTGCGATGCATGGAAATGGATATGCACCAGGATTTTTATACATGGCGTGGCTAAAGAGAGGGCTAAGGAATGGCACTGTGAGATGACACATCGTTCAAGCAGAATATCTGTTTCTTTGAAATACTTACAACGGGATGGCACATCAGTTCCAGACCTCTCAGAGAAGTGATTTTGGGTTAGATGTTGGTTGCTAACTGGGTGTGAAGAGGCTTATTTCAAGGACGTCATGTGTCTGGGTTCCTCTACACAGAGCTGGCTGTGAAAAACGATTATGGTATATGAGACTATGATCCTTGACCTCAGTCTTAAAGACCCTCTGTCAAACCCTTAAGCACACTCGCATAGGCGTGACCGTGAGTTCCTCTGCCCCTTGTACTGCCATCTAGGGGTGAGAATGCAGCTATGCAACTTGAGTGGGATGCGAGATCCCCCTCCCCGGCTCCGGCAGCTCATCTCATTAGTATAAATAGTCTCCGGGCCAAAGCTGAGCCCAAAACCCTTGTTTGGGAGTGGGGATGGCAGACTAGAGTGATGGCGCAGGGTGGGGCACAGGTCGAGTATGTAGAACTGGTTAAATTTAGATGGCTATCTGGTCATGTATGTGTGAGTGTGAGTGGAAGGTGCTGGGAGATCCTCTGACTACTCTGTGTTTTACATGGCGTGCCGCTGGCTTGGGTGACACCCAGGGATCATATTTAGATAGTATTGGTGGTTCGTAATAAAAGATCAGAGAGATGCTGTCTCTAGCGCACACACCCTGCGATAGATCACTGGATAGATCACTTGATTCAGATTTCGAGACGTGAACCGTAGCAAGTTTTCTTTTTTTGCAACACACATTAATCCAAATTCAAAGCATTTTATTGGACTAGAGATGGCTTTTTGACGCATTAGTTCAGAAAGCAAAGAGTTCTCACAGATTTCTGTGGGATGGACAGAGACGTGTGTATTTATTCTCCAATTCAGTAAAGATCCCACATGTCACAATATCATTTACTAAAAGTAGGGGCGGAAATCTCTAGATTGGATTATTCAAATGAAATTTGGGTGCAAATCCATTTCTTTATATAAAATTCCTTATCAAATGTCTGGAAAACTGCAACTAAGATACAGCTCTGGCATTAGTATTTCATATTTCTTCTATTTCCTATAGCATCATGTCATGTTTTGCTAACTGGATGTGAAGAGGCTTATTTCAAGGACGTCATCTGTCTTTCAGTGGCAGTGGTGCAAGTCAAAACATGACATGATGCTATAAGAAATAGATGAAATATGAAATACTAATGCCAGAGCTGTATCTTAGTTGCAGTTTTCCAGACATTTGATAAGGAAATTTATATAAAGAAATGGATTTGCACCCACATTTCTTCTGAATAATCCTAATCTAGAAATTTCCACCTCTACTTTTAGTAGTAATTGATATTGTGACATGTGGGAATATACAACATCCATTTTTGTCCAAATCATGCAGCTGTAACACACCCAAGTGATACGACTAATACCCGTGGATTAAATATTGAATTATTATTCCATAAGGACTAAAGTGGCCTGGACACATGACTCGATTTGTCCGTTGTGAGTCTGTCTTGCTTGTTAGAAAAAGCTGGATGAGTTCCCAAGCTCATGCTTTAAAGCTCCTTTAATAGCTAGGTTGAATTTCTGGTTATGTCTCTCTCTCTCTCTCTCTCTCTCTCAGATGTTTTGGATGACGTAATCGTTTCAGAAGGCAGGCTCTGTGTCTTTGTTATGAAGCCGAACCTGCATTTGTTTGTTGAGTGTTCATAGGTCGGTCACATGACAACTGGGCAAGGCCATTAAGCAGCCTGAGTCTTTTTATTTAAGCCTCTGTTTCTTTTTTTTTCCATGTGTAGTTAGTAATCAAGGCATCATCACAAGTTCTTAGGAAGTACAACAGTAAAATGAACATTCTGTCTGTACTCCTCTTAATGAAGTGACTCTTAATAGCTGTATTTTGTTTCAAACCTAAAGAGCACTATGTGCGCTGTTTGTGGTTTTGGGTGTGTGCTTGTGTGTATGTGTGCATAAGCCATTGTAATTATAATGGAAGTGTAAATGGCAGGAAGCACCAGGCATCAGGAGTTCATGGGCACCGTCCTGGATACAGGGAAGGAAGTGCAACTCACACTGTTTACTTTCAAGCTTCCAGAGTTGAATGAAGTTCATTTGTGTTCTTAGAAACTAGAAACTGAATGAACACAAAAAAATGCTTTGGGTCTAATTTGCATCATCTCTCTATTTGATTAGATGGCTTATAAATGGAAAATCCACATCAGTGTCTTTAGGGTGCAGTATTTAATGTTTTAAAGTGGTGCTATGTACACAGGAGTACGAGAAAATCTGGTATAGCAGGTAATACTTGGTAGATCCCCAACGGGAGCTTGGAGGGAACGTTGCACAGTCCTCACGCTGAGGTTAGTTGAGGCAGTGTTGCACGGCTATCACGTGAAACAATTCTTGCAACTTTATCCAGAGTCTTTTCACAGCCATACCGCTATCATAAGTTTTAGGTTTTGCCAAAATTCTTGTAGTCATGGTTACACCCTTGAAATGCTCGTATGTGAAAATCCAAACTTTGCTTTTACCTCCAAAATGTTAGACCCGTCTCACCGGCTCCAGCTATTAAACCACGGTGAAAATCACATGATCATGATAATGTGCCATTCTCATTTCGGAAACAGTTCTAGAAGCTTCTACAGATGTCTGTTGCTTTATATACACACTGATGTATGCAACCAGTGATGTGTGACAAGTGGTGTTGCTGTGTATTGGTGTACCGTTTTTTCTGGCACTTCAGTGTATGTGAAACTATTCAGTTCACTTTGATTTTCAATTCAATTTAAATGTATTAGTGCCATGCTTTAAAAAAAAGAAACAGAAATCTTGCTGCACATTTAGATCATTAATAAACAGCCCACCATCTTGGAGGTGAAATCAGCCAGACAGTACATTGTTACACTATACTGTACATACACACACTAAAACACAACACAGCATGTACTGAAAGAATGATATGAGCAGATAGATATGATAAGAGCCCTGGGGCAAATACAGGACAGTCTGTATGATAACAGCAGCACTATCACACACACTCTCACTCTGCTTTGTCACGTCATTCTACGCTCCTGTTTGCATTCTTTCTGGCCCTGAAATGCACTCCACTCCAGAGCCAAATTACAAGGCATATGTAGCTTCAGCACAAAGGGTGTGGTCAGGTCAGGGAAGGTAAAAGAAGCCCCTTTAAGGCTCCATACATGTAAATGAGTTCATCTGTCTTTTGTTGTATGTAATGACTGGAGACAGAAAGAGGGATCAGTCAGTGCTAACGAGATTAGTGCGCTTTTGAAGTCATAGCAGTTATTTTTACGCCATGGTGCTATATTGAATTTGCTCTAATCTAAATCCTTTAAAAGGTACTGCTGGTATTGTTCCAAACCCACACTGCAACACCATCCCGCTCTTTCCTTTGTATAGATGCATATACGTGATCTATAGCAAGTCATGCGATGAACTGGTATTGATCCAAACCAGTCAGATACAGTGTTCTACAAAGTGCACACAAATCTAAGACTTCTATCAACCGAAAGCAAAATTCTTAATCTTAATCTGTGGATCTCATTCTGCACAGAACATGTTTACACAGATGATGCCCTATCTCGTGTTAGGAGCGGGTGTTAGTGTCCTGGTATGTTGCTTGCCAAAAGGAGAACTCATACACAGCTGAACGAGAGAGAGAGAGAGACAGAGAGAGAGAGAGAGATGCAGAAACCCGAAACTACGTGCATGACCCTTAGACAAGAAATAGACGCGCTAAAAAGTCTCAGCATACTGCATACCAGAGCCAGGTTGGAGCAGCCGAATAGAGAGAACAAATGGTAAAAATGTGTGCCCTTCTAAAGAAAGACCTAAAGAAAAGATCTAGTCTTTATATAAATAACGGCACATTTTATGTTCAGTATGACTTCGAAATCTTCGAAATCTTCCCTTTTGATTTTTTTTATAGCACTGTTGTTGGATCTTTACCAGAAATTCTTGTCTAGACACTTATTATGGAATGAGCCGAAGGTGATGAGGGCAAGGGGGAAAAAAAATATATGAGGAGTCAGAAAAATGGGAAGTTAATCTCCAGAGCGTGGTCGAGTCACAAGGAGAGAAGCAGGCCAAAAATCCAAAAAACAAGGTCAGAAAGTACAGAAGATAGCCTAAAGGCACAGGAAGGGCAGGAGAACAGTACAGTACGCTCAGGAGCGGGGGAACTTGGGGGGTGGGGGTTTGGGTTGAAGATTGGCATAGACTGAAGATTGACGTAGATGACGTGAAATAGCGTTGATCTGCACCGGGGGAGGTTTGAACAGTCCTTTTAACTCCCCAGCAGGTTCCCAACAAACAAGCCAAAATGGCCGCCAGCAGGTGCACCCAATTAACTCGGCCCCGTCGGAGTCGTCGTCCTGGTTTGTGGTATGTTTACGGGGTTCTTCTTGCGCCCTCTGGCGGCCGTGGACATATCAGTATTGGAATTACAGCAGGAACGTTACAGCAGATTACTATGTGAACCAAGTCCATCTGTTAAAGTATTGGTTTGATCAAGTATTGGTTTCAGTACTTTAACCATTAAAGTTTAAAAGCTGCTTTTTTTGCCAAGAGTGGGATCTTTTTGGATATTCTTAGTATTGGTGACAAAACAGGGATGTGTTATTACGTCATAAAATATTAACGCCAATCATAATCGTGCGTTAATATGCAAATACGTTTATACGGAAAACAGTGTGGGATATGTAGACTTCGGGACATTATCAGATATTTATGAAGTCTAGATTTCTCAGTGGGCAAAAGGTGACAATCCAATATTCCAGAAGGCAACTGGACTGTTTGCTGTTGAAAATCCAGCATTTACTGGAGATTCTTAAAGTAGTAGTAGATCACCAGAGGCAAACTGAGTTATTTAATATAAATCTACTGTAAGTGTATTACACATTACTAATCCAGGACTCAAGCATGCTCTTCCAGTCCACAGGTTTGCACCATCCGCTGTGCTTGGTAATTAACACTGATACTTGAACACCTGAGCATAGTAATCAGTGTTCTGCAGCTCATGATTGCTTTCCCGGGACTTGGATAGAGATCCTCAGAGGATTGTTTTGTGGTTGTTAACATTGTATTTTGCTCACCTCTTATTAGATATTCAACAGTTTAATGATTTAATGTGAATTGCTAAATTGCTGTTCAGTGTCAGTTCCTTGTATATAATTGTCTGACTTTTGTGTATGAGCTTCTGTGCGGACAAGTAATGTTTCTGTAAAGCACATCCAAATAAAATGTCCTACTTAAAAAAAAAAAAAAAAGAAAAAAAAAGGAACTGTTGTCTCCTGACATGTTTTCCCTGGAAGCACCACATGAATGTTTATAGACAATAACGTATCATCTTCAGATCAGCAAATTTTATGTGTCAAAGCGAAAGAGATCGCGTTATCACTGTACTAGTGCTGAACAGATCAGATTTCCATCAGTTTAGGAACCAGTGTCTGAAATGCGACAGTGCGGGTTTAGTTAGGTTTCATGTTTGTTTTTGGTTTGGAACATCAGCCGTTTAAAGAAATATATCCCAAATATTAGAAAACACAATACATTCTAAGAAAGCTTCTCAATTTGAACCAGAGCACTGTTCAGCAACTCTTACTACTACTGCTACTACTACTGCTACTGGTAATGTGTACTGTTAATGTTAGCAAAGCTAAATAATGAACTGGCTAATATTATCATGATTCATTAATTATTACATTTTATATTAATGTAAAAAAATCCTTGCTACATTACAGGGCAGGGGTGGCTCCGCGGTTATGGTGTTGGGTTACTGAATAGAAGGTTTGGGGGTTCAAGCCCCAGCACCACCAAGCTGCCACTGTTGGTCCCTTGAGCAAGGCCCTTAACCCTCAACTGCTCAGTTGTATAGATGAGATAAATGTAAGTCACTTTGGATAAGGGTGTCTGCCAAATGCCGTAAAAATACTCACCTGGAGATTTTGTGCCCAAAAAAAACCATTACTGTAAATACACTGAAGTACCAGAGAAACTGGTGCAAAAATCACAGCAATGCCACCTATGCACATCGTCATTGCTTGTGTCTGCCAGTGCGTATATAAAGCTTGTATAAATAGACATCTGTGGAAGCTTCTGGAGCTGTTTCTGCCATGAAAATGGCAAGCTATCATGATTTAGTAATTTTTAACACGGTTTATTAGTTAGAGCTCGTGAGATGGGTCATAGCTTTTCGGAGGTGGAAGCAAAGTTTGG
This sequence comes from Leptodoras nelsoni, assembly GCA_028566375.1. NCBI lineage: Eukaryota > Metazoa > Chordata > Actinopteri > Siluriformes > Doradidae > Leptodoras > Leptodoras nelsoni. Next base: position 4,520,919 of record JAOVVG010000054.1, on the reverse strand, counting down.
ATGTTCACGTGTAAGCGTGTAAATTTTAAGGGTGTACTGTGACAAGAATTCCAGCAAAACTTAAAAACAGTAGCCTGGCCGTGAAAAAAAACATCAGCGTGAGGACTGTGCAAAGATCCCGTGGGGTAACTACCGAGTATTAACTGGTATACCAGTTTTTCTGGCACTTTACATACTTTTTTTAATTCTTTATATTTGAAGCAGTTTTAGATTTTGGACCATATTCCAATTACACTTTTCAGACTTAAGAAACAGTTCATAGCAGTGAAAACATTGTGTTGTGTACAACGTGATTGTGTCATGGAAAAAAATGTTTGAAGCTAGCTGATTTATTTAGAGCTCTTAATCCTTACTCTTGCTAATTACTGATTAGCTTAGCCTGCTAAGAGGGTAAGCTAGCTCTTAAATTAGCTTTCATAGTGCAATATGATTATATATTTCATGTTGATGCTAAATTCTATGAAAACCAGTCTAGCTAGCTTACTGGGTGTCGCCTGGCTCTTGTTATTGTACTTAGGTATTCGGTTATACATTTAATTTCAAACGTTTTTTTTTCAGGTTTTTTTGAGCCACATTTTCATACCAGTGCCACACAGGAGAGCACACTGTAGACTGGTCACTTGAAGAGAGATTATAATTTCCTGGAATTCAGGAAACACTAAACAAAACAAATCTTCCCACCCAGATACAGTCTCATATGAGAAATGTGCTGTGCATCTAATGCAGGATGGTTTAAATGATACATGGATGGGATAGCTTTTAAAGCTATCAAGGCGAAGCCCTGAGGAGAGTTACCGGGCCGTGTTTATAGTTCTCCGGCTCAAGGATGAGCAGACGATCAATATTTAGAGAGCCGGTATGTTTTTAAGAGTCCAGAGCTTGTAGGAACAGGATACTCCCTTTCGTGATGTGCACCAGTAAAAAGGAGCACACTTTCAGCAGGATATTTGTCTTGTATGTTTTGTGTCTGATGGATTCACCGTGTTTTAATTTAAAACATTTAGTCTCCTAGAAGCCTCTCTTTTCATTTCATGAGAGGTCTGGTCATGTTCTAAATGGAACGTCCATAACTCGTATAATCAGAGATCCATCCGCAGTATGCATGTCACGTGATGTAATCTTAGCGCCTTTATTTAATAAACATGTCGAAATGAACTTTCTGTCAGGTCTTGGAGATATTTTCCGCAGTAAAAGAACGTCCTAATATTTCCAAATGTCTGTATTTTCTTTTTCTTTCAGTATGGATTCAGGCAGTGCAGGCTCTCATGATCCTATCCATCATCTTCAGCATCCTGTCACTGTTCCTGTTTTTCTGTCAGCTCTTCACGCTGCAGAAAGGTGGACGCTTCTTCCTCACTGGAGCCTTCCAAATCTTTGCCTGTGAGTATCATTAAATCTGAATTGCTTGCTGCTTGTGTTGGAAAAAAAGCAGGTTTTAAACTTTTTCAATTCCTCTAAGCATATCCTTGGCATCTCTGGAGGCTTGTCGAGACTGTATTAATGTAATTAGTCCTGTCTCACTTTGTTCTATGTTAGATTGTCGCAGAACGTTCACTTTTCAGTTAAATTACAGGCCAACATCCTGAGCAGATGGATATAATTATAATAAGCAAGGTCAATACTGACTCCTAAATCATTTCTATAATAAATTAAACGTATTCTTGTCGTTGCTAAGCTTTTAGGGGACAGACTGCAGGTTGATTGGTGACATTAGAAAATAGCTGAATGTCAGAGGGGAAGCCACGTGGGCCATTTGGAGTCTGGCGTCTCTGGGTGCCCACCCGATTGGCACTGGAAACAGAGACCCAGACAAACTGAAATGTCATGGCTGGCACGCTGGGGGTGGCTTGTGTCCTGCCAGACTGAGACTGATCTTAGAAAGTGCTTCGTCATACTGCAGATGGGAGTTTTTACCCTGAATAGGGTAAAAGAGGATGAAGACAGTGTTGGCTCTGTCCACTCAGAAATGTAATGTGCACTGCCTTGCCTGGTTCAGACGAGGACATTTCAGGAAATGTCAGCACCGGTGGAGGCTCACACACTATGCAGCTTTTGATACGCTTTGAGAGTTTGCATCATGAAAATCCATGTAAAACTCCTCTATGTAAAACATGCATTGAGTTCAAGGATTAACAAGTCCTTGAAAGGGTTGTTTTTGACATTAGGGTAAAATGTAATTTGACCATGTTGCTACCATTTTTTTCCAAAAATATGTTTAGACTGAAATAGCCAGCCATTCATTTCATATAGTTAACCACCAGTATGTTATATATACAGGGGAAAAGAAATTTGCTAAGTTCTAAGTGCTAAGTATTTTACCAACACAATCTACAAACCTATGCATTCTCTATCTAACATCTATCATAGCATCCCATCAGTCAAGGATTCTACTTAGAAGGGTTTCACAAAGGAGAAAGCCTGTTGAAAGTTTCTATGTAAAACCGAGTTTCTATGCCCCAGACGGACAGAACTCTTTAAAAATCTACCTTTAAAAATTAAAAATATGAGTATGATTATTAATCATCCATCCGACTAAGCTGCTATCTACTAATTATCAGCAGAACCTACCTACCTACACATCCTACATACATACAAAACCTTCCATCCGGCCTTATTTAAATCCATTGCTTCTTGTTAGGCTTTCCCAAAGGAGGCAAACCAACAAACATTAAGCATTCTACCCACCATTTCAGCCCACCAATCACATTTCAGCCCACCAACCACATTTCAGCCCACCAACCAATGGTTCTACTTTGTGTGGATTCCATTTAAAAACCTTTAAGGCTCCCCCAAGAAGGAGAAATGAAAGGAGACATGAGCATTTTAGATTCTAGATCCTCTGGAAGGATAGGAAAAAGGTTTCTCCTTCTAAAAGTGGTTGTACTTGAGGGGCAGTGGAAGCCCAGTAGGTTAGGACTCTAGATTGTCGATCATAAGGTCAGGGACTCGAGCCTCGACATCAGGGCTGTTGCTGTTGGGCCCTTGTTGGACCTGCTGCTCGACCAAAACCCAAGGGTTGCAATGCGCACAGGTCCCAAACCTGGACAATGGGAGGGTTGTCTTAGGAAAGGCATCCAGTGTAAGCTATGGTGACCCCAAGAATGGATCTGTTAAAAGGAAAAAAGTGGTCTTTTTGAGAAAGAGGAGTATTGTGTTGTAGGGTCTATTCAAAGGGAGGAAGTGTACAGCATTTTATGGTTCTACCGGTAATCTACTGCCTTACTTTTTCTAGCCTGCCTTCTTACATAAACACTTAGCTATGAAACCAACCAAAAATATAAATTATAAATCACATTAATGAGCCAAGATGCTGTATAATCTATGGTAGGTGTGTAGTCGTGTCACATGTTGCATAGAGATGAGAATAGATGCCATCGGTCTTCTCTATCTTCTCTAGCTATTAAGACATATGCACCTCATGTGACCAACCACATGCCCTCCAGTAACCCAGCAGTGAAGAATGTAATTGTTTCACATCATGAGGCTGAATATTGTGTGTTCTTCCCCTCCATCAGGTCTGTTCGTCATGTGTGGTGCAACCATCTATACGGTGATGAGTCCCACATGGGTTCCCCCGAATCAGTCCTACGGTTATGCCTACATCCTGGCCTGGGTGGCTTTCCCATTGGCGCTCATCAGCGGCATAATCTACGTCATCCTGAGGAAACGGGAATGAACAGGGCAACCCCCCCCAACCCCACCACCCTCCACCTCCACCTCCCCCTTGAGGCTTGACGACCTCCAGACATCTAAGATCATCTAAAGCTCCTACCGCATCTGCAGAGAAGTTTAAACAGCCCGTAGCTTATAATGTATAACTGTACAACGTCGTACACGAATCACCATTACGAGAAAGACAGCCAGTGCGGTCATTGTTCGAAGATGTATATAGTATCTATGGTTTAAAACCTATTTATAACACTTTTTACATGTATGTACATAGTATTGTTCGTGTGTGTTGACAAAGAGCTTTTTTTGTTTTTATTTTTCGCTAATTAAGTGCCTAAAATGTGTGTTTTGTCAGAGGCAAGTGCATTATTAGCCACACTGTTGTGTTTTTACTTTTCTTACACTGCCAAAAAAACAGTTAGAAAAAAAATAAAGTGAAGTATTGTAACCAAAGAGCATGTATTAAACATAGCGGTTCGCTATAGTGTAGTGAAGTGAGACAGCTTTAGAAACGTAGAGATGTGGTAACACTTACTGAAAACTTATGCTAGATTTAAAACAAAAAGTCGACCATTTTTATTTTGCTTTTAAGAGGATATTAATTTTGTATTATTTTTATTGGACAAAATGGTGCTATGTATTTACCATTCCTATAGCCATTTTGATTTGATGGAGTCAGAAGCGAATGCCTGCGATTAGACGTGACGGCTCTGTATACTTACTTCTGTACATACAGTACTTACCAAATAGACTCTTTTTTTTTTTTTTAATTGTGTTCGAAATAACACTTGAGTATTAGCTAAGCAAATGGCTTCGAAAGGCCACGGATGTAGTCGTTTTGGCGATACTGTAACAGCGACGAGGGCATTATTATTACCGAATGCCTTCAGGAAGGCGTGAACTGCCCGGTATGTGAGTGCGTCTCTGTTGTGTGTCTTCAGCAAAAAATAAACACAAAAATAAAAGTTATTCAGCATATTTATACAAGCTACTTCTGACTGAAGGGAATCTTACCGGCATTTCGCATGGATTTAAACACCTGCTAGTGGATGTACCAGAATCTTTGCATTTATTGTGCTGATACTTGAAATGTGACTTGCTGACGATGTCCACTATTGTGAAAAAAAAAACAAAAAAACAAACAAAAACACGTCTCCATCTTGAACGCTGTGTTTTACCGGACGTCTTGTGGTTCTTCCAAATACATCACTTGCCAACTCATGATCTGTATGCAACTCATACTGAGGACCATGTAGGGAAAAAAAAGCTATAGTAGACTCCCTATGCACTGAAACCAACAATAAATTACCATTAACGCAATTCTGTTGTGAGGTCTCATGGTTATTATGTGAGTGCAGTGTTCTGGGGCATGTCTTAAACAACAATCTTAATCAGCAGGAGTGAAATAATGAATATAATAATGATATAATGAATCCACGTCCTGTGTTTTAGCATTACTCACCCATCTGTGTTCCACTCTTCTCAACACTGATTTGTGTGTTTTAGGTTTCATCACTACACAAGAGATGATTACAGTATTAAAAGTTATAACCGTTGTCAGCTATGTTGCATACTTGTACACTATCCATATGAGACATTCGTCTTGCCCGTACTAAACACTGTTTCTGTCAGGTCAGAGGAGGACGCAGAACCTCTTATGATGACCGTTTCGGAAAAGCGTCTCTCTCTGTAACCCTGAGCAGCTGCTCGCTTGTTCACACCAATGCTTGTGTATTTATTAAAAGCTATTAAAGAACTATATTTCTGTCTCAGTGAGTCTGTAAGGCTGTAAGTCCATGACATGATGTGTTGTAAGAGATGTGAGCTCCTAAGCCGGTGATGTCTGCTAGACGAGGGTGTGGTCGGAGCTGCTGTGCTGAATCATGCTGAATTACGCCATCTGGTGTTTCAACAAAAACAGGAATTATGTTTAATCCTGGGATTTGATAAATGGCTGGTTTGAACACGAATAATTCTGATAAATACTTTTTTTTTTTTTTTTACAATTTTCTCAAAACACCCGTTAAGAATATAAATGGAAACGAATGATTATCCTTAAAACTATTTTAAGGTTTTCTGGGGAAATTGATTGGAGAAATGCCAGATAGATAGACAGATTGACAGACAGACAGATAGATAGATAGATAGATAGATAGATAGATAGATAGATAGATAGATAGATAGATACATAAACACAAACATGCAAAAGATTAAATAATGCTATTTAGTGGTTAAACTAGTGGAAGAATGTCTTTAAATGAAATGAAATTAAATTAAATTAAAATAAGACATGCGAAAAATGTCCATTCAAACAATATGAGAAACATTCTGATATGTGGTAACAGAGGCTTACCAGTAGGATTAACATATTATAACATATGAACTACAAATATTAATTATGCATATATTTGTATTTTCTTTGTGTCTCCCTTATTTTTTTTCTCTCTCTCTCTCTCTCTCTCTCTCTCTCTCTCCCTCTCACTCTCTTTCTCTCTCTCTCCCTCTCACTCTCTTTCCCTTTCTCTCTCTCACTCTCTCTCCCTCACTCTCTCTCTAACACTATCTCCCTTTCTCTCTCTCTCTCACTCTCTCTGTCTCTCTCTCTCCCTTTCTCTCTCTCTCTCACTGTCTCTCCCTTCCTCTCTCTCCCTCTAAATCTCTCTCTCTCTCTCTCTCTCTCTCTCTCTCTCTTTACCCTCCTTCATGAAGGGAAGGCCTAATGGACTCTTGAAATTACAAGGTTATTATAAAAAAAGGGGTGGGGGGTTCAGTGACTAGGCAATTCGGCAGGGTTTCACAAAAACAAATGTCTGGGCACCGCAAAGGCTAAAATGCAAATGAAACGGGTCCTAAGATAAACCTTATCTGAGCTCCCACTCTAACTGACCTTGAACCACCGTCCTCATGTGTGAACCCTACCGAGTACAGGAATGTCATTCTCATTATTTTCCGGACAGACCTCCTATTACTAAATAAGTGATCGTATTTCATTTGAGATTCTTATTACTGATCAAATGTCAATATCTATTCATAGATAGATAGATAGATAGATAGATAGATAGATAGATAGATAGATAGATAGATAGATAGATGTAAATCAATAAATCATGTAGTGGTTAAACGTATACAATGCTACAATAGTAAAATGTCTAATTAAAAAAAAGACATAAAAACAAATAAATAAATAACAATTGCAAAGAAATTCCAAAAAGAGGATTAATATTATCTAAAAAAACAAAGAAGATGAAGATTCAGACTTTTAAATCTGTATGGCAGTGAAAAGCTGGAGTGTGAAACAGCACCCTCCTGTGGCCAAATGAAAAACTGTGTGACACCGCCCTCTAGTGGTCATCATAATAATATGCAGCTGATGTTCACATACATTATTATTTTTTGATAGACGTAATGCAGAAATTTGATAATAATGAATAAAATATAAAGTAACAAATGTTGTAAAACGGATTATGCTAAAACATAATTGCATATTCACGTCTTAATATCAGTAGGCTATATCATATAAAGCATAGAAACCCGTTTAAACATGTTGACACTATAAATATGGAATGAAGAAAAGAGATCTAGGATTGACTTCCGGGGGGTCCTTGGTCATGCGGAGTGTGTGAAAACATAGTGTGTGTAAGATAGTGTTCAAGGACATGATGTGCTGATTCAGTTCTTACGACAGACAGACATGGCTGAATAAAATGCACACTAAAAAAATTCAAGAGAATTTTTATTTAATTATAATAGCATTATATTTTGTCTTAGAAACATGGCAAATCATGCAAAAAAAAAATTTAAGAAAACTTGATATAGTATAAGATGATAAGTATCCTATAGCAGTAACTTTGTCAAGGTTATAAATTTACAAAATGCAGTTCTTTAAACATGTTTATCGTCTGCTATAGCCTACTTATTTATATTTATTAATAAATATCTTATCTTATCTTATCTTATCTTATTTATAATTCTCTAATGGTCAGGACCTCCACAGGACCAACACAGATCAGGTACTATTTGGGTGGTGGATCATTCTCAGCACTGCAGTGACACTGATGTGGTGGT
>JAOVVG010000054.1:3192385-3202911 GCA_028566375.1 Leptodoras nelsoni | reverse complement strand
AAAGTACAGATATTTGCTCTAAACTGTAGTGGAGTCAAAGTCAAAAGTAGCCCTCAATAAATTTACTCAAGTAAAGTACAGATACACAAAAATTGTACTTAAGTACAGTAACGAAGTGCTTGTACTTCCTTACATTCCACCACTGGTTTGCATAGGCATTTTGCATAGTACCAGTTTTTTTGGTACTTTAGTGTATATGATTCATGTGCAAAAAGTGATCAGTGTATAAGTTACAGAGGGAATGCGTTTATAAAGGACACATGGTCGTTCCACACACAAAATATCTTTAAAGATGTGCAGCTACACTGGGAGGCCATTTATCAAGAATTTTGCATGTCATTTGCTGACTGGACTAAATGAAACAACACTAGTAATTTTAATTTTATTTATGAAGTCTTTATTACATCTACAGTGGTTTGCATATTTATTCCTCCCCTTTGAGCAGCTCTGTAACGTATAACACTGCACATTTTTAGAAGATACACTTTATTGATCCCAAAGGAAATTCCCATTCCAGTTGCTCCTGACCATATAAAACAGTGACAATAACAATAAATTCAATTCATAAATATAATAATGCATATATACAGTATATAACAATATAACAGGAGTCTTTTTTGGTAACCACAAATGTTCTTTTCCCAATGGATAAACATAATGAACATAATCAGCACAATTTTTAGGTTGGTTTGCTGACCAATCCTGCTTTAGAGTGAGTTTAGGACCGCCCACTCAATTAGTGTATGGATGCAGAAATACAGAAAAAAATAAATGTAGAAAAATGGAAATAAATAAATACATACATGTATAGCAGTATAGAGTTACTGTCTTCTGAAAATAACTCAACACACAGCCAATAATGTCCAAATATCTGGCAACACAACTGAGTACACCTCACAGTGAACATGTCCAAATTGTGCCTATAGTGTCAATATTTTAACCCTCTTGGACATGGAATTCACCAGAGCTGCACAGGGTGCCACTGGAATCCTCTTCCCCTCCTCCATGATGACATCACAGAGCTGGTGGATGTTAGACACATTGCACTCCTCCACCTTCTGCATGAGGATGCTCCAAAGGTGCTCAATTGGGTTTAGGTCTGGAGACATACTTGGTCAGTCCATCACCTTTACCTTCAGTTTCCTCAGCAAAGCAATTGCCATCTTGGAGGCGTGTTTGGGGTTGTTATCATGTTGGAAAAAAAACAAGGGGGGGATCATGCTGTGCTTCAGAATGTCACAGTACATGTTGGAACTTTCCTTCAATGAATCACAGCTCCGCAGTGCCGGCAGCACTCATGCAGCCCCGGATCATGATGCTACCACCACCATGCTTGACTGTAGGCAAAGTTATTTTGGTTACTTTCACACATGCTGGCCACCATCTGAGCCAAACAAGTTTATCTTGGTCTCGTCAGACCACAGTACAAGGTGCCAGAAATCCATGCTCTTGGACTGCTCGTCTTCAGCAAACTGTTTGCGAACTTTCTTGTGTTTCAGCTTCAGAAGAGGCAGAGTTGATGCAGTGTCTGGCGTATGGTCTGAGCACCGACAGGCTGTCCTTCCACTTCTTCAACCTCTGCAGCAATACTGCCAGCACTCATGCATCTCTTTTTTGAAGCCAAACTCTGGGTATGATGCTGAACACGTGGACTCAACTTCTTTGGTCAGTCCTGTTCCAGGGCCTGTTCCAAGTGGAACCCCTCCTGGAAAAAAACACAGTTTCTTCTTATAGCCGAGGCTATCATCGTAGAGAGCAACAATTCTATTTCTCACATCCTCAGAGAGTTCTTTGCCATGAGGTGCCATGTTGAATGTCCAGTAGCCAGTATGAGAGAATTGTACCCAAAGCAGCAGATTTAACAGCCCTGCTCCCCATTCACACCTGGAACCTTGTAAGTCACATGACACCAGGGAGGGACAACGACACAATTGGGCACAATTTGGACATGTGGATGTGTTCATTGAGAGGTGTACTCACTTGTGTTGCCAGATATTTGGACATTATTGTCTGTGTTATTTTCAGAAGACAGTACATCTATAGTGCTATACAAGGTATACACTGACTACTCTAAGTTATAACCAAGTTTCATTTCTATAGTGTTGTCCTATTAAAAGATATAATAAAACATTTGCAGAAATGTGAGGGATGTAATAACTTTTGTGAGTGACTGTATATAATTAAAGAACAGGTTAGAATGATTAAATATCCACCGCCTATTTGACTTCTGTCTAGCTGGCAGACATTTCAAGTACAGATCTGTTATATGAGCCATCAGCCTTATAAATACCACCAGATAAAGTTTCACAAACTGAACACAGACAAGCACAAGATATTTTCAGATGTAAACACAAGAACTAAAACTTGAGGCCTTTGATGGCCTGAACATTAAAACTGTACAACTGCAAAAAAACAGCAAAAAAAAAGTTCCAGAGGGATCTCCAGGCTCCACACTCTTTGTTTCCAGGTGCTGAAACTACAGCAAAGAAGGGAAAAAAATCCACACTGAGAAGTGAAGGTGAGTTGTCTTGCAGCTCTCTCGCTTTCTTGCGCCCACACACACACAAGAGCCAGAGAGGGATGACACTGCCTGCCTCCAGTAACCTGACACCTACAGATCCACTGGCCAGTCAGAGAAATTCCTCCTCCTCACTCTTTGACACTATCTAACTTTTATTGATCTCTCCAAATTGCTCCTCTGGCTCCGTTTGCCACCGATCAGCTGTGTTTGTGTTTGTGTTTTGAGGTACAATATTATCATACAATATGTTCAATTACAAATATCAATAATAATAATAATAATAATAATAGAAACTGTATAATAGACTGCATTATATAAATATTAAAGTATTACTGACAAATAATGTGGTTATTCGATCTTCAGAACACTTCATAAAACCTACATAACACATGGAAAATTAGTTAAAAACACCCGAAAGACTTTTAAATGTCAGGTCTGCCACCAAAGAGCGCCCAATTCGCCCTGTGGGAGGACTCACTTCCTGACTGCATTTCCCACAGGGCACTGCACAATTGGGCGCACATGCTGGCGGCCATCTTGTGTGCTGCAATCAAGTCGCTCTGAGGAGTATAAATAGGACTCGGTTTAACTCCTCAGGGCGGTTCAACCTGAATTGCTTCCCTAGTCCACGTCGCTCTGTCCAAAGACTGAAGCTAAGTACCTTGCCATGTTTTGTCCATGTCTTACCCATGTCTTGCCCATGTCTTGTCCATGTCTTACCCATGTCTTGCCCATGTCTTACCCATGTCTTGCGCATGTCTTACCCATGTCTTACCCATGTCTTGCGCATGTCTTACCCATGTCTTGCCCATGTCTTCACCATGTCTTGCCCATGTCTTGTCCATGTCTTGCCCATGTCTTGCCCATGTCTTACCCATGTCTTGCGCATGTCTTACCCATGTCTTGCCCATGTCTTACCCATGTCTTGCCCATGTCTTGCCCATGTCTAACCATGTCTTACCCATGTCTTGCCCATGTCTTGCCCATGTCTTGTCCATGTCTTGTCCATGCCTTGCACATGTCTTACCCATGTCTTACTTATGTCTTACCCATGTCTTGTCCATGTCTTACCCATGTCTTACCCATGTCTTGCCCATGTCTTGCCCATGTCTTGCCCATGTCTTACCCATGTCTTGTCCATGTCTTGTCCATGTCTTACCCATGTCTTGCCCATGTCTTATCCATGTCTTGCCCATGTCTTGCCCATGTCTAACCATGTCTAACCATGTCTTACCCATGTCTTGCCATGTTTTGTCCATGTCTTGCGCATGTCTTACCCATGTCTTGCTCATGTCTTGCCCATGTCTTACCCATGTCTTACCCATGTCTTACCCATGTCTAACCATGTCTTGCCCATGTCTTTCCCATGTCTTACCCATGTCTAACCATGTCTTGCCCATGTTTTACCCATGTCTTGCCCATGTCTTGCCCATGTCTTGCCCATGTCTTGCCCATGTCTTGCCCATGTCTTAGCCATGTCTTGCCCATGTCTTACCCATGTCTTGCCCATGTCTTACCCATGTCTTACGCATGTCTTACGCATGTCTTACGCATGTCTTACCCATGTGTTGCCCATGTCTTACCCATGTCTTACCCATGTCTTGCCCATGTCTAACCATGTCTTACCCATGTCTTGCCCATGTCTTACCCATGTCTTGCCCATGTCTTGCCCATGTCTTGCCCATGTCTTACCCATGTCTTACTTATGTCTTACCCATGTCTTACCCATGTCTTGTCCATGTCTTGTCCATGTCTTACTTATGTCTTACCCATGTCTTGTCCATGTCTTGCCCATGTCTTACTTATGTCTTGTCCATGTCTTGCCCATGTCTTACCCATGTCTTGTCCATGTCTTGCCCATGTCTTGCCCATGTCTTGCTATGCCTGTTGAATTTGGAAATCATTAATCATGTGTCAGTATATATAACATATGGGTTTTACCTGTACATACTGGTACCATAGCTCTTTCACCCTGTCAGCATTTCTATGAAATGGAACTTTGTACCTCTGTTTCATGGTCGTCTGGTGTCGTTTCAGAACCCGGACAATGGTGGAGACGCTTACAGAAAAACATTGTTATCCTCTGTAACGGCTTGCTGGATCTCCCTTAGCCTTATGGCATTATTTGCCATGACCACAGCTCATATAGTAATAGTAATATTAATATTAATGCAAATCCTAGTAATATTAATGCAATATTAGTAATATTAATGCAAATCCTACTACCAATGGTACTAGTATTTATACTACAACTACTGCTATTACTGATTCTACTAATATTAGTAATAGGATTTTGGATCCTATTGGATAGAGGAGATGCTGATGCAGAACAAAAGACACATTTATTGAACAAAACTGAGAAGAACAGGACAATGGCATGGAATGAGGAAGATGAAGCCCAGAGAAGCGGTGCTTGGAGGTCTCGGGCAATGAGACGAGAGGCAGGGCGACGACCGGAGAAGTGGGCGTCGCGAGGAAACTGCCGGGAGATGAAGCACGGAGGCGCGCTGCCAGCTGAAGCACGGAGGAGCAGTGTTTGGAGGTCTCGGCGATTAGACGAGAGGCAGGGCGACGACCGGAGAAGTGGGCGTCACGAGGAAACTGCCGGGAGATGAAGCACGGAGGCGCAGTGCTTGGAGATCACACCAATTAGTCCAATCCAAACCAAACCAATATTTCCCCACCAATATTTCCCGCCACAGTCCGGAAGAGACGACCTAAAAATAGGGAAAGGAACCGGAAGTAGGGAGAACCACAACCAGTGAGGGGAGAGAAAGGAATTAGAAGGAGGGACCTGAGAAACGGGAGACAGAAGTGGGCGTGATCTCGCGGTTCCTAACATACTTCTAATACTTCTACCATATCTACTGCTACAAAAGAGATTTCTGTTGTAAGTCCTCAGCCTCCTGCACTTGACCTTTTTTTTCTTCTTCATCCTATTATTATTATTATTATTATTATTATTATTATTATTATGGCTATTTTGAAGTGAGCTACAATCAGGGAAAATCATAGCAGGTGTCCGACTGGATTGCCGCCTCAAATGCCTGAGTACAGAGTGATGAATGTAAACTGCAGGGGCCAGCTACACTGAAGTGGTGCTGCTACATATAACACACACACACACACACACACGCAGCTATAATACTGTCTGCATTTGCTCTGTGCTGGTTTGCGTCCGAGGCTTTGGCACTTGAACAGTGCGAGAGGTCTTCACGTTCCCGCTTTTCTTTGATGCTTGTTGGTAGAGTGTAGAGCGCGGGCAGGGCTATTTGTCTTCATCTTTTGTCTTTTTTTTTTTTCCTCTGCTGCACCTCACAGGAAGCAAAACAAAATGTTAAACGCATTTGGTTTGTTCTGGGTCCTTTCTTGGTAGAACAAAGCCACCCTGCAGAATCAGCTTGTTGCTGTAACCTTTAAAAGGAAATGAAGTCAGAGGGGCTCTGCCAGAGTTGACGCCTAATTTGTCCACATCGCATATAAATTATTGCTGCTCTGTCACTGAATGCACAATCAATGTACAAAAAGGGCAACCGATAATATATTGAATGTTTTTTTTTCTCTGTGTGTCTTGCGCTGCTATACCTGCCATGGTTGTGAGTCATGAGGATTTTATGCTTTTCTCTTTACTTTATTACTTCTTTTTTATGTTTTTATTGATATTGTCTAAAACAGGAGTCCACTCCAGTTTATATAGTGCACTAAAGCCAGGGATTTTCTTTTTTCAAGCAATGAGCCTCATTCATCAATATGGTCTTGTTGTTTTTTTTCTTACATTATGAGAAAGATCCAGAGAAAAGGTTTACGCCAGATTCATAAACTGCTGAATTCCTTGTTCTTGTAATGATGAACCTCATTGCTCTGATAAATTGAAAGTGTATGCTTGTTGTTTCTAATTAGCCTAGGTAAATGCCCACTAATTCCCGTAAAAATGGTATGAGATTGCCGGGTCCTGTGCACACACAGAAAGCCGCACAGACAGATAAAGTGGAAAGAAAAGATGAGAGAGAAGAGAGAGAAGTCCAGAATGCTAAAAGGTAAATCTAAAGATGGTGGAGCACCGGACACTAAAACGGTTGTAATAATTAGTTGCATCTACAAAATGACACCGAACGTGATGCACAGGATGCTATATCTCATTCACCGAATGCTGTATCTGGAGAAGGGTGCATAACTGATGAGATGAAAAGAAATGGTTTGATCTCAATTCTGAGGCCAAAAAGACAAAAAATGCCAAACACTGATCTGATCTGACATAATATGATCTGATCTGATCTGACATGATATGATATATGATACGATATGATATGATCTGATCTGACATAATATGATCTGATCTGTTCTTACATGATATATGATATGATCTGATCTGACATGATATGATATATGATCTGATCTGATCTAACATAATATGATATATGATATGATCTGATCTGACATGATATGATATGATATATGATCTGAGCTGATCTGACATAATATGATATATGATATGATATGATCTGATCTAATCTGATATGGCATGATATGATATATGATATGATGTGATCTGATCTGACATGATATGAGCTGACATAATATGATCTGATCGGATCTGACATGATATCGTATATGATATGATATGATCTGACATGATATGATATATGATATGATCTGATCTGAACTGATCTGATCTAACATGATATGATATATGATATGATCTGACATGATATGATATGATATGATCTGATCTGATCTGACATGATATGATATATGATATGATCTGATATGATCTGATATGATCTGACATGATATGATATATGATCTGATCTGCTCTGATCTGACATGATATGATATATGATATGATCTGAACTGATCTGAACTGACATAATATGATATATGATCTGATCTGATCTGACATGATATGATATATGATATGATCTGAACTGATCTGATCTGACATGATATGATATATGATCTGATCTGATCTGACATGATATGATATATGATATGATCTGAACTGATATGAACTGACATGATATGATATATGATCTGATCTGATCTGAACTGATCTGATCTGACATGATATGATATATGATCTGATCTGATCTAAACTGATCTGATCTGACATGATATGATATATGATATGATCTGACATGATATGATATATGATATATGATATGATCTGATCTGAACTGATCTGATCTGACATGATATGATACATGATATGATCTGATCTGATCTGAACTGATCTGATCTGACATGATATGATATATGATATGATCTGACATGATATGATATATGATATGATCTGACATGATATGATATATGATATGATATGATATGATATGATATGATATGATCTGATATGATATATGATCTGATCTGATCTGAACTGATCTGATCTAACATGATATGATATATGATATGATCTGACATGATATGATATGATATATGATATGATATGATCTGAACTGATCTGAACTGATCTGATCTGACATGATATGATATTTGGACAAACCTTTATAAGAACAGCTTTGTAAGAATCCTAGAGCGTTACATAAACCCAGACTGCTGTTGGATATTTGACTCTGATTGGTCAGCAGGTGTTGAGTAATTTCTTCTTCTGAAACGTTATACAGCAGTTTCTGAAGTAACCAAATGTGATGTTATAGAACAAAGAAAAAAGGTTTTCTTCTGTAAGGAGATTTAACTCTGATTTTACATTTATGGAAGGAGGCTCCATGCAAGCGAGCTGTTTATAGCAGCTATAACTTAAGTAATAACAGGAACTAACTTGTCCCGAGGGTGTTTCAGGGCATTAAATGGAACTCAATGGCGTTAATGGCTAGATGACTAAATGGCTGTGAAATGTAAGAAGAACTAAAACCATTTGTTAAAGGAAAATAATTAACTCATCATCCTGTTAATGCGCCCTGATTATTTTTCTAGAACAAGACAGCACTGTGTTTTATACCTCACATAAGACTTTCTGTCATCTGAAGACCATTATTGTTCACTAGTGACAAATACTTCTAGTATAAGTGAGTTTGGGGCAAACAAGGATCCCATGTCCGTGTTGCTTGCAGCTAAGGTACACTCAGTTCTTTGGTTTCCGGTGTACAATGTACAGGTGTTGCGGCTCTAGGTAGGTCTGTGTCCTTGTACGAAGTGAGCTTCCTCTCTTGTTCATTAGCCAGTCGACACGTTGCTCAGGGTTAAATTGTTGGCAGACTGCCAGCGCTAGTCCAGCCTCCCGCTCCGTTTCCACATCAACGCACCACTTAGTCACTGGCAGCAGACAGCCATTTGTCAAATGGGACTTGTGCTTCAAAAGCAGTCGTCTGTCAGCTGGCCTGTAAAAAAGGAAAGAAGAAAAAACGGAATGAAAAACACACTGATCTGCCTTTCTGTCTGTCAGCATGCCCAGATAGCGCTGACCAAACAGCATGGCTAAGCTGCCAGATTCCTCTCGCTCTAACATCCACTCTGAGCAGCAGCAGCAGCAGCAGTAGCAGTAGCGCAGTGCAGCGTGTGTTCTCTCGCTGCTGCTTCTCGAAGCCGTCAGACTTCCCAGCAGGAGTCCGGAGAGCTGAGGCTGCATTTCACTTATTACATCTGCGCCGAGCACGTTATCTGGCTAGACATCCTTGATTAGCATGTAAAATCAATACGTGTTTTCCACTGTCCATGTAAACTCACTGATCTGACATGATATAATATATGATATGATATGATATACGATATGATCTGATCTGATCTGACATGATATGATATACGATATGATCTGATCTGATCTGACATGATATGATATATGATCTGATCTGATCTGACATGATATGATATACGATATGATCTGATCTGATCTGATCCGACATGATATGATATGATATGATATATGATCTGATCTGATATGATATGATATGATATATGATCTGATTTGATCTGATCTGACATGATATGATATATGATCTGATTTGATCTGATCTGACATAATATGATATATGACATGATATGATCTGATCTGACATAATATATGATCTGATCTGACATGATATGATCTGATCTGAACTGACATAAAATATGATCTGATCTGACATGATATGATGTATGATCTGATCTGAACTGACATAATATATGATCTGATCTGACATGATATGATGTATGATCTGATCTGAACTGACATGATATGATATATGATCTGACATGACATGACATGACATGACATATGATATGATCTGATCTGATCTGACGTGATATGATCTGATCTGACATGATATGATCTGATCTGACATGGTATGATATATGATCTGATCTGATCTGACATGATATGATATATGATATGATCTGATCTGACATTATATGATGTATGATCTGATCTGATCTGACATAATATGATATATGATATGATCTGATCTGATATGATATGATATTATACAATACGATACACTTACCTTTTTTGCATTTACCTGTCCATTTGCATGAAGCATGTAATATCAAGATGTTTCGTGCAGTCGTCTGCTCCCTGGATATGTCATGCATGCAGCCGGATTCAACCTGGATGCATTTCAAGGCTTTTTTATTTTTATTTTTTATTTTTTTTAAAGCACTCGAACCATTTGCATTTACGTGCAAATGACTGTTCGCTTGTCTACTGCTGAGTCTGAGGTTTAGTGCTCTGACTGGTCATTCGGCTCATGATTCACGGTCTTATTACGCAGGATTGTTAGCGTTAGCTCACGCTGCTGACTCCGGTGAAAGAGAGTCTTTATGTACAAAACACAGGCAGAGAAAAGATTTTTTTAGCATGTTTGCTTTAAATACACTTAAGATTTGAAAAGGAATGAATGGAGAGAAAATCTAGACAGTTAATACTACTGTAGCATTGTCTATATAGATATAGATAGATATACAGGGGTTAGACAATGAAACTGGAACACCTGTCATTGTAGTGTGGGAGGTTTCATGGTTAAATTGGACCAGCCTGGTGGCCAATCTTCATTAATTGCACATTGCACCAGTAAGA
>JAOVVG010000054.1:2618514-2630953 GCA_028566375.1 Leptodoras nelsoni | reverse complement strand
CATTTTGTGTTTACCTGTGTTGTCTTTGACTAATATTTAAATTGGTTTGATGTTCCGAAACATTTAAGTGTGACAAATATGCAAAAAATCAGGAAACCAGGGAGGGGGCAAACACTTTTTCACACTACTTTATATGCACTATATATTGGAAGCCCATTTCCACCAGCTGTAAAGCAAAAAAAAGTGTATAGAATAATATTGACATTATTTTATAAATACTTCTGTACAAAAGCCAAGTTGGGAGTTGGGTGCAATGATGTTGTTGGTGAAAGCAGCATCATGATGTAAATTGAAGCTTTGGAAGTTGTTGTGTTTGAGTAGAGTGTCCAGACGAGGATGTGTGAGCGCGAGTAAGATTAAAAGTCTAAAACGCTGCATTGCTGTCTGTAGTTAGAGATGAAGCCATGAAGTAAATTTTTCAGGGTAGAGGTTATGCACATGAGCAGGTTAAGACTCTCAGTAAGGACCCAGCAGAGGCAGTGCTGGGATTTAAACTCATAACTATTTGATCAACAGTCTAGAAAGCTTCTAACGCTAACCCACTGCTCGTATAATGCTCATACATTATCAGAGAAAGGCTGAGAGAAGCCAGTGATCACGCCATCGATCAGCCATCATGCAGTTACGCAGAAAATTAAAATATGGGAAATTAAGCATTTGCTATTTAGAAGCCTGTTCAAAATAAGTATTTTTTAGTTCACAGATTAACTTCAGATTTCCTCAGGTCATTAACAGAGGCTGAACACACAAGGTTGAACTGAGGGTGAAGTGAGTGTATGGTACACTGTGCGTGCTTGCGTGTTTTCCATCTCTTTAACCCAGGTCATTGCCCTCAACACCAGAACACAGCGTCTTTGTTCAGAAACTGATAATAATGTTTAAAATACAGTGTGAGCACGACAACATCCCGCTGCTCGCTTTAGTTTGTCTCGTTTAGCTGAAATAAAATGTGATATGCGTTATCTTGGGTCTGAAAGTGAAGGAATCTGAAGTGCGGTGTGTGCTGATGATCCATCTTCTCACATTCATTAGGCCACCTGGATACAAGGATAACAGATAAAAATAAATGTCATTTATAAATACACCTTGTGTACAACATCCTGAAATGCTTTACATGGCATCCTTACAAATATTTAAGGAAAAAAATAATGACACTTAAGAACAATAATGAATAGTGAATGAGAAAACAAATGGATCTTTGATGCATAGTTTTTTAATGTTTTGGATTAAGTTGTGGCTTTCTACACCCACATCGCTTCTTTATCCAGCAGACTTTTCTCCCCGCGTGTGAACAGGACGTAAGAGAAGAAATATTTCTACAGTGGACGCTGGCGAGACACCTGCTCGATCCACCTGGCCAGATTAGAGATCATCTTGGAATTTAAAAAGAAGAAGAAAAAGATAAAAATGATAGAATGATTAAATGGACATTAAGTTCCTTATTTCTCCTGGTGAAGTGATGAGGGGAACAGGAGATGTCTTCGGCTTCAGGGGCTTGCATCATTTCCTTTAAAGAGATCACATTCTCTCTGTCTCTCTCTCGTTCCTACTCTCGCTGCATTCCAGAGGATTCTCATACTGCAGGCATTCAGACGATTACAGCAGCAGGCTGAAATTTCAGACGTGAAGGCTGTGTGACAGTGTGGCTTTTTACAGCCTCCACTGTCTCTCTCTCTCTCTCTCTCTCTCTCTCTCTAGTTTTTCAGCACAGCAGCCGGCTAGGACCAGCGTAACTCAGTGCGATAGTGAACAACAACATTTGAATCTTAACCAGTGTCAACCATAACATGCAAAGTGCGTATATAAAGCGATAAACATCTGTAGAAGCTTCTAGAGCTGGCAAGTTATTCTGATTAGTGATTTTCAACATGGTTTAATAGTTGGAGATGGTGAGATGGCTCGTAGCATTTCAGAGGTAGAAGCAAATTTTGTATTTTCAAATATGAGCATTTTTAAGAGTGTACCATGACTAGAAGAATTCTGGGACTTATGACAGCAGCGTGGCTATAAAAAGACTCTGGGTGAACGAGAGCAGCATTGACTGGTGAGAATCGTTTCACGTGATAGGCGTGCAACACTGCCTCAAGTAACATTGGAAATCAACAAACATCAGTGTGAGGACTGTGTAACGTTCCCTCCAAGATCCTGTCAGGGACCTAGCAAGGATTAACTTAACTAACTTCTGTGTAGGCCTGTTTTTGGGAGGAAAACTGGAAGAAACACGGGGACATGGGAAGAACATGTGAAACTCAACAGGGATCTGAGTTTCTATAACACAGCACTGCTCCCTGCTGCACTACCTGGCAACATTTCCCAAATGTCATTTTTTTCCTAATTATTAAAAAGATCAGAATCTGTTTACAAATTCAACAAATTCCATTTTTACGATTCAAATAGCAACAACTTCAAAATCTTTCCATATATATATATGAGGGGAAAAATGATAAAATAAAAATATATAAAACCGAACCCTGATGGGAATGTCACTGAAAACAAGGAGCAGGAGAATTCCAGGGCACATGCCAGGGATTTGCTTTTAAATGACGCTTTAACGGGATATTAAATAGCTGGAATCTCGCTTGGTGTTTATCTTTCATGCGTGGTAGATTTCAGGACGTCCTGTGTGATCTGCATTGCTGTGTAATGCTAGGTGTGTGTGTGTGTGTGTGTGAATGTATGCAGTTTGAGTCTTGGTCATGGGGATGTGGATCGTGTTGGAGATGCAGTGTTTACTCTCGGCTTTTACTATTCACAAGAACACGTTATGTGTGTTTGAATTTCCACGAATGTGTGTGCGTTAATATGGTGGACGTCATTATAAATACCATCATGCTTGAGGAAGAATGAAATGCTTCAGATGGAAGACAGATGTGTAAAAGCACTGTGATTTTTTTTTAAAGAGGAAATTTAGTAGCTGAAACTGACCCCTTGTGTAAAATGGCTTCTTAGGGAGTCTGAGATTTAAGTCTTGCCGTTCTCCACCTGTTATGTGTAAATGAATCATAATTGCTTCGTACATCCATCATTATTTAGTGGCTAGAAATATGGATGGGGTGTCCATCTGAGCCAACAGCAGTGAGCGATTTTCCTCGATAAAAAGCATACTATTTATAGAGTGCTGTTAACGAGAGCGATTCGTTTTAAATGAAACTGGTGCAATTACTCTTATTGTCTTGCAATTTTTGCTTCATTTGGAATTCAGAGTCATTTTTCCATTACTAGGAATTCCCTTTCTTGCCTTAAACTTAAATAGAGAAATAAATGCTGGCTTTATGAGCTGTGATGAGAATTGAGAAGAAAGAAAACAGAAAGAAAGCCATAACATAATATCCTGGAGCAATATCGTTCTAGCAGGGTTCTTTCATTTCTCCGGCTCTCGCTGCGCTCGCAGTTGCGCACTGTTGCACTGTAGGATATTTTTTTGTTTTTAACATGACCAAGAATGTTACGTATTTTACAACATGAAAAGAGGTTTTCTTTTTTTTCCCAGAGTGACATTAAGCAGAAACTGGAGGCAGAAATATGTTAAATAAAAACAGTAATGTCTGACCAGGCCTCCGAGACTCGTCCATGCCAGTCACTTATTGAATACCAGAGTCTAATTTCACTCTGACATAAAAAAGAGAAAACATTTTAAAAGTCTCTTCTGGTAGATGGAAGCTCTTTGGTGAGAGCCAGCACACAGAGCAGCCAAGCACAAGAGCTCAGGCCAGAGCAGGTAACACATGAACCTTCAGCCATCATTATCCAGGAACGTTCCAGGAACACTGACTTTAGGTGTGTATCCACTGCAGGAACCATTTTGTCAAACCCATGCCCATTGTCAGGAACTGTAGATACACTGCCATTGTAGGCAGTAAACTTTGGAGCAAACTTGCTTAGGAACTTGGGAAGTTTACATGGGTTTCCCAGGAACCTTAGGCACATTTTTTGGTAACACAGGGATTGAATGTGTATTTCCACTGTGGGAACCATTTCAGGATTAAAAAAATTAAGAAAGAACGCTCAGGAACATTAGATTTCCATTGCTGAAAGCTTTTCAGGAACATGGCTATTTTTCGGCAGGAATTCTTTCAGGCACTCAGGGACCTTAGATGTGTTTCCACTGCTGAAATCATTTTAGGGATCCAGAACTTCGTGATCCAGAAATATCATGCTGCACAAATCGTTTCAGGAACCCAGGATCTTTGTCAGCAATTTAAGATATGTTTCCACTGCAGACATTTTCAGTAATCCAGGAACTTGTCAGTGTCAGAAACACTGAGTATGTTCCAAGTGACCAACCATCTTTCCTCCTGAGACCTCGTACTGTTTCAGGGAACCGTTACATGTTGGGAAACTCCACCAGGGTACGCGGAGGTCTGGGTTTCGTTTTAGTAGCTGCACCATGTTGTTACTGTGCAGTCCTGTGAAAAAAGCTAACAGATGATGAGACACACTCACACTAGATTACCATAGACACAAAGAGTTTCCATTTGGCTCAGGAGAAGATGATTACTAATTAGAAGAATGTGATTATAAAGTTGTTTACTTCTAATCACTCCAAGGTTTCTCCACGGCTGAACTGCACCGAGCTCAAGTGGAGCTGGCACCGCGTCAGGCTAGTGATGTGCCAGAGATTTAGCGTTACCTGTGTACAGTCTGAAAAGGATTTAAGTGATAACACATCAGGGAAATGCTTTCAACATGACTCTGCCTCTCTCTGTCTTTCTCTCGTGTTCTCAGACGCGAGTGTGTACAGATATCTGGCTGAGTCATGAGCTGCTCAGCTCTGGTAGCATTAGGCTGCTGTTTGAAGTCTGCACGTACTGATGGCTGTGATATGGCCTTATTCCTGCGCCAATAACATCGACCCGTCTACAGTGCTAATCTAACACTCCAGATCGTCATTGGAGATGGCTACAGAGTGCCTTACTGAATGCTCACACATCTGTCAGCATTAACTGTGTTATCTCAGAGTGGAAATCCATTCGACACGTTTCCCTGTACATCCTGTTCAATCCAAACTCACTTATAATGCTTAAAAGCTGCTTAAAATAGCAGACTATCTAACCTAACACAAACTTCAAATCAGAACCATGACATAATGGTCTAACTTTCCACCACTGGAGCCATACGGTAAAACTGCAGGCCAGGTTATTTATCTAGGTTTTGTAAAGAAGTGTGTGTTATACAGGTTTAAATTCTCATTTAGCGACACTTTGGATTGAGGAATTCATTACAGTGTTCCTCAGAACTGTAAACTACTGTAGGTGTTTGTTGACCGGGTTCAGCACAGGCGTCCTGTCAGGGTGTCTGCGGCGCTGATTAGTATGTTTACTGTCGCTGATAAACACCGAGATGAGAGGATGTTTAAAGAGCTCAAATCCTCATATTATTCTGTGATCTTTCCACATTAACTTCTACTCAGGCTGTGACCGCACTGGCAAAGCCCGTGATTTGTGCGTTTCTTAAATGGATGTCATTGCGTGTCATCTGGAGGAATCCCGACATGCTGAAACTATGAGACGTTTGTGTCTGCTCTTAATATGCTCTGCTATTTATAACGGTTAGAGGAGTGTGGTGGTGCAGAGAGCAGTGTTGCCACCTCAGAGCTTCAGGGTTGATCCTGAAGTGCATGGAGACTCCCAGTGTGGGTTTCCTTCCATCTCCCAGAAACACAGTGATGGCTGGCTTAACTGCTCTTAGCTGCTCCTAGGTGAGAATGAGTGTGGTGACGCACGGTGTGTGCATGGCGCTCTGTAATGAACTGGTGTTACCATCCAGGGTGTATTCCTACCTTGCTCCCAGTTTACAACCATTTTGAACAAACATGTTTTATAATTCATTTGTGACACCAATAAGAAGTCTGGTCATTCAGCAGCCTGTTTCTATAAACCACATGGACTGGGAAAACATCAGCCTCATGGGCTCTTCAGATTTTACTGATTCATTCATTAATAGTCAGACATTTGCAGTTACAATACCGATATTGCATCACATCTTGGCATGAGAAAATATCTTAAATATAGTAACATTTAACTGGTTTATCCTATTATAAGATTACAGTAAACCAATTATATAATCATCAAACCTGATTTAGACCTGCTTTAAATTTATTGACCTTGTTTTTATTCTAATAACAAGCCCTTTATTAAAACCTACCTGGAGTGTCACTTCAGAAAAGCTGTATGGTGTTTTTATTCAGACTAGCATGTGATCTCTAATTTATTCCAATCCTTAGCCCATTTATTAAGCAACATGGGTCCTGCAGGCAAAAAGGTTTAGGATATGTGTGTACTGATAGATTGCCATGAGACAAATTCATAATTATTAGGCAAATTAATACTGAAAAAGGTCCTGACAGCTATAATATACAGTGCTCATATTATAGGTATAATTGGTGCATGAGGGCTATAATTCTGTCTTAAATAAATCTAAAAACAAATCTCTACTCCTGTAAGCCCTTACTGTTCTTTATTCTAAATGCTTCTGAGAGACCGATAGATCAATATTTGCACCAGGGCAAATCTGCAATTTCCTTTGCTCTTTTCTTTTCTCTTTTTCTCACAATACTGCCACTGTTTGCTTGCACTCGGTGCATTCCAGCAAGCTCCAGCGCCCAGAACATGTCACTGCCGTCCACACAGTGAGACGCACGAGAGATGAATGTGTCGAGAACGGGCCTCTGTAGGATTAAACAAGGACAAGGCTGCACAATTTAGTGTTACCGAATTCAAACAGTGTTGAGTTTTTATACCAGGACTGAGAGATTGCCTCTCCAGAGATTTCCAGAAAAGTTGGGACACTTTCTAAGAATATAATAAATTCAAAACACTCAAATTTGGGACAGACACAAAATAAGAATGAAAAGAAACAGTGATGTGACCCAGTGGTAAACTGTCCCGACTTTTACTGATTTGTTTATTTGATTAACTGTTTTAAACACTGAAATCCTTTTATTTGTACTTTTGTCTGTTAAAAAAAGCTTCAAGTGATTTCTGTTTTTATTGCATTTTAAGAAAGTATCCCAAATGGAGTTTGTGCATTTTTATATAAATGTCTCCAGCAAATGCTCTGAGGACACTGTTCTGAGATCTGTCGCTCATGTCATATGCAGCCTTGTGCTTTGTCCTGAGACTGAGGTCACGACCTCTTTCTGTGTGCTGTAAGTCATTACTGATAAGCCTGAGTGTCATTACCACGACCGCAGTCTTTACTCCTGTAATAAAGCCAATATGATGAGAGGGAAACTGAAAGAAACAGAGGAATGAGGGGAGGGAACAGTAGAAAGAACGAGACAGATTAGTTTGGAAAGGACTACAGGAGGATTAAAAGAAAACAAAAGACTCGAAGAGAGATGCAGTAGAAAAGAAGTGGTGGGATGAGTGAGGAAGTGAGGCAGTCTGGGAAAAAAATGGAAACAAGACTGTAGACAGACAGAAAAAAACACAAGAGTTATTGAGAAGAAAAGGCCAGAAGTAGTTGATCCTGGCAAAAATGAGAAAGACAGAATGAAAGGTGGGGTTAACCGGACAAAGAATGAATGAGAAAAAAAGGTGCGAGCTGGCAGGCGTGATGGTGGGTGGAGCAGGTTGGCATGCTGACTTGGCAATGGTGAAGTGATGGGAAACGCCAACATCTTAACTTCATTCACAGATGCTTCATGGCATTATTAAAGAACACAGGGCATTTTTAGTTTTTAAAGCACTCGCATCAAGTAAAGCAGCAAGTAAAAAATGAGTGTCTGTCTGCTGTAGGTGTCTTCCACATGTTTCTTCCTTTATTTGAAAAGTGACAGATGTGACGATGTTTTTTTAAATAGTGAGTGACATTGAGCTCTCGGAATGTGGTGTTGAGAGAAACCTGGTAGTCGTTTCAGAGACTCAGAGATATTGGCAATACCTGGAATTCCCACTTAATGCAACAACAGACGGAAAAACCTAAATCCATTCTTCTGCTTTTCCTCTGTTAAAGTAGCACTTTACTAAAAAAAACGGCATGGTAATACGTTATCAAGCTGGACTTATCCACAAATGCTGTTTCTGTTTTAAAGGTAGCAGTAACCGCTTGCTAATCAAACTAATTATTCATTTTCTAGATATTAGCAAGTATTTAAAGTAATTACCAGTAAGTAATTTCTATCAAATGACTGAACCTGAATATTGAAAAACAGCTTACAAAGCAATAGTAAAAGGGGGATCATTAGTCTTTTACACCCTTCAATCAATGACATTAAGATGAATAACTTTCACCTTATAAACTCGGATTTCAGAGGCTTAGTGTGATACAGTATGCTGATAAAGAGTTTAGCATTACTCCCTAGAAGTTACTAATTATTTTGTAACCACTAAAAGGGTATATTATATAAACACACACCTACATGTTATTACTAGGCTACTTACCACTTATTTCTAATCTGTAAAGTTCTAAAAAGCTCAGACTCTTGATGTCAGACAGCGTTTTGCTGGACTTTTTCTGAAGTCTTTGGCTGAGAGATGCTCCACATCCTATCCAGAGTCTATCCTCTGTGATCCACTAGAGAGGTAAATGAATGAATGGATGGGTGTGAGAGCATTTCCAGTCCTGGATAAAAATCAATCAGCCTCCACAGTTGTACAAGCATGAACATAAGAACAGGCATGTGGCTGTGGATCTCCATTGGCTCAGGGATAGTCTGAATTCTCAGCTTTTTCCTCATTATAACATAATGTATGAAAAAAAAGGCACCGTTTTAAAACTTCGTCCTCACCGGCAGGGGGAGATGTGAGGAAGGTGTAAGGGAAAATAGCTGAAATCCGTCTAAGTTTCGCCATATTCACAACTCAATAAAGACATTTCTGGAAGGCTGTCACTGATTTGTCCTCTGGGTCAAAACAGACAAACTGTATATACAAAATATACAATGCAACTCAGGATATAGACCCAACTTAACATATTCTAGACTGAGTCTAGACTGTCCACTTAAATAGAAAACAATGTGTCTATTTAAAATCAGACATGGATTGAATGGATGATGCATGGACGATTCAGTCTATTTTCCGGCAGCAACGCTCTCAAATCTGTTTTTGTTTAATGGTTTAGAAGAGTAAAAGCTGTATGAATAAGCCACGGGTCCATTTTCCATGTTTGAGTAATCACTGACTCAGCTCTTACGCTTAAGCTTCACATCACTTCATCATGGTGGTGCTACAGGGGTCAAGACCGGGTTTAAACAGCTACAAGGAGTCACATGGTTGAACGGGTGAAGTGTAGTCTGAAAAATGCTTATGGACATACATTTGGAATGAATAACGTTTCCCCACAGTGTGTTTTTTTTTTGTACATTGTACATTGTGTTTATTCCAATCAGGATCCTAATCCCAACATCATGGGCTCGAGTCACATGGTCTGATGAAAATACACAGAATTGTAGTTTTCAGTTTGGTTTTACAGATGTAGAAACCTCAAAAATGCCATTGGTGTTGTTCCCAGATGTTCGTTGCTGGTGGTTATATTTTCTTTTCTTTCCTAAAGTGTTTTAATGTGTGCAGTCTGTTTCAGTATTACTAAGTTGAAAGTGTGGCTGTTTGGCTGTTCGTTTAGGTGCTTAATTCAGAGCAGATTGTTATTTTGGTATTCCCTGCTGTCAGTGACGAGAGTTCACAGATGTACGTTATTGTCCCTCTAGTATTAAAATTAGTTTTGTTCACTCATTCATTTGCTCTCCCTCTCCCCCTCTCTCTCTTTCTGTCTCTCCTATGGCGATGGTAAGTGTGCAGGAGCATTTTGGACCTGCTTTATCGAAAAACCAAGATCGCTCTCTCTTCTCCTGCTCGGCAGGTTTACAGAGCAGCTTCCAAATCCCCCAGCGTCTGTATAACGCAGCCGAGCACTGACACGCACTCGCAGCCAGTAGCAAAGAACAAGCTGAAGAAAAGAAGAAAGACGGAACCAGCACAATAGTAAAACACAGAATAAGGTGATTTATGATGGGTTTGTAATTTCCTTGGCAGGACTGCTGTTTTGAAAAATCTGAGTTTTAGATGTTTTAGGCAACAGGGCTTGGAAATTGCACAGAGGGTCTGTATTCAATTTTTCTGTCCATTTTTTGCTGCCTGATGGGATGGCAAAGCTAGAAATGAGTGTGTGTTGATGGGGACATGCCCCTTTAAGACCACCTTTCTTTTTTATTTTACTCACCAGAGTGAAAAAATAACTGCTCAAATATACTACAAATTAGTTTTATAAATGTAATACAAATCCCATTTCCAGAAAAATTGGGACACTTTCTAAATGCACTAAAACTAAAATCTGTAATTTGTTAATTCACTTCAAACTTTACTTAACAGACAAAAGGAAAAAGAAAAGATTTTCGGCGTTTTCAATTATAAACTTTATTTTGTTTGTTAAATATAAATGAATTTAGGAATTGACACCTGTAACATGGTACCTTCACATATATGCAGATGTGGGCACTGATGCTCCCCCATGCTCATCTGACCACAGAACACATTTCCACTGTCTTTCTCATAGGACTTCAGGCCCAGATAACTAATTAATTCATTAATATCAATTAATTATCCTTGTGTAATACAGGTTCAGGTACATTTCTTGATGTAGTGGTGGACTGTGTTAAGTGACAATGATTTTCCAAAGTCCTCCCGAGCCCATGTGGCTATGTCCATCACGGTAGTATGACGGTTTCTCAAACAATACCGGCTCGATGGTCACGCACATTCAGCAGCGGTTTCCTCCCTTGGCCTTTACACAGCGAGATTTCTCCTGACCCCTGAATCTTTTCATGACTTTATGAACTGTAGATGGTATACACATGCTCTAGTTGTTTATTGAGAATTGGTTGAACTTTCACCAAAAAAATGATTAAAATACTAATGTAATTAGTTACTGTTTACATGCATGATTAGTGCAAATCCACATGCTAGAATATTTACGTTAGTAAGAAGGCAGAGGCAGTATTTATATTAATAAATGGCTATTAATTAAATAATGGCTATTATATGTGGAAAAATATCCAAAATTCTAAACTTTGGAAGTACAGGTTGTGAAGGACAGGCTCATTGGCGCAGAATGGCGTATCAGTGCTTCTTTTTATTTAATGTTCAGGGTAATTATTTTGCCTTGATAAAAGCAACCTTTGATTAATGAATTACAGCAAACTTGGCACTTACTGTAAGATTAATTAGAGTCTTCATTCCTGATACAGGAGCAGGGGTTCAGTGGAGAAAATCATAAGATCGCATCACACTGTATGAGTCATGACCTAATAAAGGGCTTACTACTACTTGGCACTGTTACAGGCTGCAGAATAAATCAATTAATATGTATTTAAACTGTATTTTGTTATTTATAGCTGAAAAATGATATTGCCTTTGTTAATACAGAAAACAAATCTACTCATTCAAAAGGCTGCTTGGAAAGCATGACTAAAAAAAATCAGACAAAAAGAAATGAGAGTATTTTCTCATGGAGAGTATTTTCAGGGCTGTAAATGGCCTGTGAAACTGTGAAGTGAACAGGTTTTGGATGTCCAGTTTCTCTGAGGTGCAGTGAAAGAGAAACAACTGAATTTATTTTGGCTGTGGGGTATAAGAGCTGCAAATCTCAATTTGTGAGAGCTGACCTGGGTTCGAATTTACGAGGGGATGCCTTTAGCTTTAAAGAAACAAAATGACAAGAAATCACCTCCTTGTTAAAGCGGGTTCCCCCATAACTATTCATTTTGGATACATAACTCTTATCTACTGACTATAAAAAAAAATAACAAAGCAAAGATTCAGATCTGTTGACTGTACTGAAACAACTTCTTGTTTTTGTTGAGAAGGAACATTTTCCTGTTTGCCTGTCAGGTGTCAGTAGCGTAGTACATTGCCAGTAATGCATGGTTAATAGCACATTGCCATCGATTAGATGTTCTACCTGCCTTTTATTAGAGGTAGCATTTTTAATTTGCAGAGTCAAAGCCTGGACAGAATGATTAAAATGCTTTTAGCAGCATTGGTGTATGAGCAGGATAGATTTGGTATTATTGCTCAGATTAGAGCAAAATGTCAGATGATTTGTAGCAACTGATTCCGCTTTTGCCGTTTTATCATCTTTCCGTATTTTCTGACAAATCCCGCCTGCTGTGTGACGATTGGTGAGGTGTATCCATGTTCTGGACTAGGATTGGCTGACTGCCATGTGTAAGTATGGTTGGTAGCCAATCACAACACAGAAGGCAGGATTTGTTATAGAAACATGAAGATATTGATATAGAAACATGAAGTTTTTCTCTTGGCCATTATTCAGCAACTCTTTGAGTAGAGAAACAACAGAAAGACTAAGATCTGTTGTTTATTTTGTCAAGACACTGTGACTGAGGTGGGCGGCACGGTGGCGCACAGTGGATAGCGCTGTCGCCTCACAGCAAGAAGGACCCGGGTTCGATCCCTGGGTGGGGCGACCTGGGAAATTTCTG
>JAOVVG010000054.1:2597279-2609004 GCA_028566375.1 Leptodoras nelsoni | reverse complement strand
TATATATATATGTATGTATATAAATATTTTTTTCCTTTGTTTCTTCAGAGACTGGATGTTTATCCAATGAGCAAATGCATAATATCTCATTTATTCTCTGGTTTTCTATTGCTCCCCCTTCCCCCAGGAACTATGTTTACTTTCAAAGAACAATGAATAAACATTTGAAGATACATCATTTGTTTATTATTAGGACTATATACTACTACTACTACTACTCCTTATTTTATAAAAACAGCTAATGTTCAATCTAAAGGGTATAAAAGCATTGGCTAATATGTCACCATCATGTAGAGTTACGATACTGTATATTTCAGCAATGATCATCAAATGTTGTTACTTCATCAAATGAATCAAATGATAAACCTGCATTTAGGGTTATGCCAGCCTACTTAACTGTTTTACAAAATGGCCATGAAGATCAAGGATAAATTCAGTGATATATATTTTTTTTATTTAGTGACATCATTCATTTCCAGAAAAGATGGGACATTTCTATAAAATGCAATAAAAACTGAAATCTGCAATTTTTTAATTCACTTCAACTTTTATTTAACAGACAAGGACAAAGGACAGAAGCATGTTTACCACTGGTTCACATCACCTTTTCTTTTAATTATACTTTTTTAATGGTTTGGGAATTGAAGATACTAATTGTTGCACTTTTACAAGTGGAATTCTTGGCCATTTTTGCTGTGTACAAGACTTGAGCTGCTCAAACGGCGTGGTCGCTGTTGTCTGATTCTCCTCTTCATGATGCTCCATACATTTCCAATAGGAGAGAGATCTGGACTGCAGGCAGGCTTGTCAAGCCACGCTGTTGTAACTGGTGCAGAATGAGGTCTGGCATTCCTGAGTTTCTGGGAAAAGACGTTATCTTGACAGCAGCATATGTTTCTCCAAAATACCAATATAATCCTCCACATCAATGGTACCTTCACATATCTGCAGATTCCCAATAATCATGGGCACTGAGGGCTCCCCCATGCCATCACAGATGCTGGGTTTTACACTTTTCATTGCTAACAGTCTGGATGGCTTTTTCATCTTTGGTACACAAATCTGATGTCCATTTTTTGCAGAAACAAGCTGAAACGTGGACTCGTATGACCAGAGAACATGTTTCTGCTGTCGTTTGGTCCATCTCAAATAACTTCAGGCCCAGAGAACTCGCCAGTGTTTCTGCACTAAATTAATATCTGGCTTTCCCTTTGTATAATACAGTTTCAGGTTGCATTTCTTGATGCAGTGTTGGACTGTGTTAATGATTTCCTAAAGTACTCCTGAGCTATGTCCATCACAGTAGCATGGTGGTTTCTCAAACAATAGCGCCTGAGGGCTCGATGGTCACGCACATTCAGCAGTGGTTTCCACCCTTGGCCTTTACACACCGAGATTTCCCCTGACTCCCTAAAACTTTTCATGATATTATGAACTCTAGATGGTGAAAGATCTAAAATCTCTGCAATCTTGTGGTAAGAAACATTGGATTTGAACTATGAAGTTGGCACAAAGTTGTGAACCACAACCCATCCTTGCTTGCAAGGACTAAGCCTTAGGTGGATGCTCCCCTTTTATACTTGATGACCGCATCTGTTACCAGTTAAACTGCTAATTGTGCAACCTTCCAGTGTTACTTGTATAACCTTTTCAGTCTTTTGGCTGTTAAATAAAAGTTCAAGTGAATGAACAAATTACAGATTTCACAGATTTCAGTTTTTGTTGCATTTTTAGAAAGTGTCCCAACTTTTCTGGAAATGGGGTTTGTAAATTTATGTTCATCCAAACTACACTATATGGCAAAAAGTATATGGATACCATTCCCAAAAAACATTAACATTAACATCCCTATGCTGTAACATTAAGAATTCCCTTCACTTTAACAAAGAGGCCCAAACCTGCTCTAGCATTACAATGCCCCTGTGCACAAAGCAAGCTCCATAAAGCCATGGCTTGCTAAGGCTGGTGTGATCTTTATTGGCCTGTACACAGCCCTGATTTTAACCCTATTGAAGACCATTGGGATATGCTGAATTTGCACCAAGTGACCATGGTCAGGCAAATATAATAATGCTGATATTTTATTCTTCCTTGTAAATATAACCACAACAAACAGATAATGGAAACAGAAGGTTTTTAATTCCATCCAAAACAAAGGCTAGATGTTGTGTCCATATGGCCTCCACTCTGCGTGTGTGGAGTATGAACAGAGGAAATTTCACTACTTGACCAGCTAAACAAACAAATCAATCAAATCCTTTTTCCTTCAGCCCAAACCAACTATTGTGTTTCTCAGTAATACATTATTTAAAAAGCAGATATAATTAGCAGGGGTTTTCATGCTGACTGAACTCTGATGACAGCAGCAGCTCAGACGTGTTAACACACATGAAGCGTTTTGCACTTTCATACGTTTTCAGAATTTAATGTCAACATGCACGACTGACTTCAACATCCTTCTCTGCATATACTATACCCACTAGGTTGCAAAACAACTTCTGCCTCCTTCTCTTTTGCCCTTCACCCCCTTTCCTCTTTAGTTAATGATTCTACCATTCTGCTTGGCTTCCCGCAAAATCTGCACAAAACCCGAGCATACCAAATATCCTAGAGAGACTGTGCCAAAGAGAAGGCAGCGGCCTTAATGCCTTGCTGTATATCCGGTGTACTAATCCATCTTACAAAGTAGTAGCCACAAAGGGTCCTGTAACCAATGGCTGTAAAAGCAGCAATGACTACAAGCACCGATTTTCTATGGAATCAATTTCAAGAGACTGCCATATTGTTATTATGACATCACAACCAACAAGCAGCTAGGGGCATGCATGGTTATTCAAATAGCCAGTTAACTTCTGGTTTGTGGTGCCAGTATACAATTACTGAAATCATTTTATTTTTTTCCATATGTCCACATGATGTTAATCAGTCCACATCTGGCAGTAATTTGATGGAGAGCAGCACTGTCATGGATTGCAACTTATACACGTATATACTGTTAGGATGAATGAAATGTCTGTCAGAAATGTAATGTCTCAAGCTAAGATCAACAAAAATAAACTGTTATACTCTTATATATAATAAAATGTTAAACTCTTATAATATATGGTTCTTTGTTAGCCTATTATGTAGCCTATATTCTGTCTTGAGCAACAAAACATCTTTCTTGATGCTACAAAACAAATAAAGCTGTGAATGTCTTGCTTGCAGTCGAATGGGGGTTTAATGGGGAACTTATCTCAATTTTAAAGCAAGCATGGTCACATGGTCACTGATTACTATTTAATAACTATTTCTATAACTATTTAATATCTAATTACTATTTAGTCCTGCAAGCATTGTTCTGCTTGTTAACAGGTTAAAAGAAAATATTTTTCCAAAAGCCACAAGCGACAAGCAACAAGAGCAATGATAGGATGATGGTACTGTATATAGATATACTGGAGGTGTGGAAGAAATATAGAGCGTGCTCACAAAGTAAGTTGTACAGGTATTGTACGGAGCTCTATCAAAAACACAAAATGAGCAGAGCATAATTGTATACTCTGAAAACGAGTTTATATCAGGTATTTATGGTAATCAACTGGCTCTCCTGTATGGATCCATCCGCCCTGACATCATGACATCGTACAGGGTACCTTCACCATCCTGCATGACAAAACCCATAATCTCTTTCCTCTCTTTCATCATCTATAAATGAACTGGCAAAAATGTACATGGAGTAAATGTTTCCACCACGGCCTAAGTGAAGTTCCATCATGCTATTTTCTGTTCTCTTCATTCGGAT
Source organism: Leptodoras nelsoni (assembly GCA_028566375.1). Lineage (NCBI taxonomy): Eukaryota > Metazoa > Chordata > Actinopteri > Siluriformes > Doradidae > Leptodoras > Leptodoras nelsoni. Next base: position 2,605,220 of record JAOVVG010000054.1, on the reverse strand, counting down.
CTGAAGCTTAGTGTTCGCCGAGGAGCGATTGTAAAGCTCAGTGTCATCTAGTTGGGAAGCACAAACATGCACATAAGATGATGCTTTGGCTCAGCATGTGACAAGGCTTCAGATTTGTCTTGTGACCTCGGTTCTAGTTACCGGCAGTAAGAAACATACAAAAAGAAAGCAAAGAACCAGTCGGTATTTCCTTTGTGATGATGAAATCTGCCTGCTGCACCATATTGGAATAATTAGTTGACTTGCATAGATGCTCCAGCAGGTCATTATTTAGCAGTGGACCATGTGCAGTTTGTGAGACACACATTCCTCAAACCGAGAGTTGATTATGAGCCATGCAAACAAAAAAAATGTTTGAATGGATACCGATATTTCTGGAGATTTTTCCTTAAAGTCTAGGAAACTGACCCGTGCTGATGGAGAACCTCATGCTGCTCGTGTGACGATCCGTTCAAACACACACAGATTTTTTTCCCCCAAACTAACCTTATAGCAATATGACTGTTTAATAAATCTTGTAATATCTTTTATGTGGACCAATGAAGCAAAACTACCATCGTCTGGGTCACAGACAATAAGCCTGATGTATTATTTTAACATTCCTAATGAATGACTTCCACAGACGTACATATTAAAGTCCTAAATGGGCAACCAACTGCACATTACTCACGCTTCAATGGCACATAACTTCCCAAAAGTACGTGTCCTGTGTGGATTTTTTTTGTGCTAGTAATGTGACGATATCGAAGATGGTTTTTAAGGTTCTCTGAACCAAGACATTAGTACGTTTTTGAGATTTCTGTAGGGTTTTTTTGTGCTTTGTGGTTACCCTTTTCTATTTCATCTCCTATACTATGACTACAGCAATGCCTGCTGTTCAGTACTACAACATCAGCTTACTTGTTGACAGGCGTTCTCCGAGACAGATTATATGCTGAAGGTCTTCTAATGATAGACGTGTGATTAAAGAAAGACGTTCTTCTTATGACATCAATCAGCATGAACAGAAAACAGGCTCTCGTAAACAAAAACAAGACCTCTGTACAATTGTAGCAATGTTAATCTTTACAAGACAAAGAGGAGGAGTTTAGAGCAATTTATGGCCTGGAAAAAGAGGACAACATAAACGCTAATTCTTCAGTGTACTTTATATTAAAAAAGGGTGGAGGAAGGTATAATTTATCTGCTTTTTCTTCTTTCAGCTCGTCTGTCTCTCTCTCTTCTACTCTGGTTCCAGCTGTCTCTCTCCTCAGATTCTTTTATCTCGTTCTTCAACACTTTCCGTTTCTGTCTCTCTCTATTTATTTCTGTGCATGTTTCTCCTCAGCTTTGTCTTTGTTTTTCTGGTCTCACTCCTCTTCTACTCTTTCTGTGTGCCTCTTTCACAGCTTTGTCTCCATCTCGCTTTCGTCAGTCTCTCTCCTATCTTCTGCTCCATCCCCTCTCATCTCTTTTTTATTTCATTTCACTTTTCTTATACTTCATCTGCTTTGTTTCCCACTCTTCTACTTTTGTCTCTGACTGCCACTCTCCCCAGTTTTGTTTCCATCTTTCCCTTCTACTCCATTTCTGCCTCTCTTTTGGTCTCCGTCTGATGATCTACTCTCTTCCATACCGTCTCTCTGTCTCTATACTTCAACTGTAATTCTTCCTTTAGCCGTGTCTCTGTACATCCCTGTCCCCGGAGCTATCCGAGTGTCTGGCCCTTTCTTCAACTTTAGATGAAGCACCCCTGCTGCCTCACTGTGCTCACATCATGTATTTTATTGTCAGAGTGTAATGAATTACTGAAAGTGTTGACAGGAAAAGCTGTAGATTTGACAGCAAACTTTGGGCGTTTTCTCACTTGGCCTGAATTCTTGAGTCTGGATCCAGGATAGATTATATATAATTTGTTCAGATATGTGATTGATTACACAACTTTATTTTTGCTGAAAGAGGTTACAGATACATCCCTTTATCTTTCACATTGTTTAAGTTTCAAGTTTTATTAATCACATACACAATGTCAAGACAGTGGCAATGAAAATTTTACCTGCTGCGTTCCCCCAGTCGTGCGAGAATATACATACATAGTGCAAAATGTTTTTAAAAAGTGTATCAGCGGTAGTAGGGCAAAGCTAGTAAGATGCGTCATACAAGCACACAATGTAACTTTAATAATAAAAATAATTGCATATACAGATCAGCCAGAACATTAAAAGCACCTACCTAATATTGTGTAGTTCGCCCTTGTGTTGCCAAAACAATGCTGACCCCACATGGACTCCACAAGACCACTGAAGAGGCTGTGGTATCTGGCAAAAAAACACTACAAGCAAAACCTTTAAGTCCTGTAAGTTTTGAGGAGGGGCAATTTGCCTTGTAGTAGCTCTTCTGTGGGATCAGAACAGATGGGCTAGTCTTCACTCCCTTGGACCCAGTTAACCAGTTGTCCCAGTTCTTGGACCACTTTTAGAAGTTACTAACCAGTGCACACCAGGAACACCCTACAAAACTGCTTTGGCTGGGGACCTTAACCATCCTCCCTGCACAGGTTCTATACTGCCATGTGTAAATATCCTGCAAGGCAGGGATGGAGCACTTAGTGGAACATTCAGCAGAGGGCACCACCCTAGACAGCAGTTCGGCTCCACAGCATTGTCAAATCATGCTGTTATGTTACTAATCAGGAGGCTCTTGATGATACCTGAACATCTGTGGGGAGAGCCTGAACCTGGAAAGGCAGGCAGTGCAGGAAGTAAAGGTACTGCCATGCCTTCACTGTCATGCTGTCTATGTAATTTGTCCATGAGAGGTCCTCAATGAGTTGGACACCAAGGCACTCCTCACCCTCTCCAGCAGAACCCTTCTGATGGCGAGGGGGTTGTAGTCCCTGGCCTGTATTCTGCCAAAGTCCATCTGTGAATCCGTTAGACTGGTAGGCAAACTGTAGTGGGTCAAGCAAACTGGGAAATGATGAGCAGATGTGGTCTCTGACCAGCTGCTCAAAGCACTTCATGGCAACAGCAGACAGTGCTGTTAGGCAGCAATCATGCAATAATGCAGGCAGGAGGCTTTTGTAAAAGAGATAATAGCAGAGGATTTGAGACAGGCTTATCTCCCTAGCATGGGCACCATTCATGCTGTTTGGTGGGCTAGTGGTGGTGGGATTAGCCTGAAAACAAGCATAAAATGAATTTAGTTTACTATCCAGGGAGATGTCAGTGTGAGCCGTGAGAAGGGGTTTCCCCTTTATAATCTGTGACAGTTTGTAGGAAGCAGTACGCACATTAACACTCTCAAGGATGGATCCAACTACCCATGGCTTCTGGTTAGGGAAAACTTTGACAGTGGTGGTAGGAACAGTCTCCTGCATCAGGAACTGCATGTAGCCAATTACTGCGCCCATAAACACTGATGTGGTCATCAGAGCTATGCGGGAACATCTTGCAGGTCCAGAGCGACCTGGAGTGCAGCCTCCATTTATTTAATGGTTATATATTAAAGGAATGGTACATTTGCTTGATGACCATTTTGGAGGGTTTGATGAAGTTGTTTTCTTGTATATGAAAAGAAGAACAAAAGAATAAAAATAATTCAGCAGTTGGAGTTACCTGAGTTTCATCTGTAGAGCAAGTTTAACCAATCATGTCACTGGTTGGCTGAACTTGGAAGTAAATCACTTCTCAAGTTATTCTAATATATGTAGCAGTTGTACCCGTGGTCGTTGTCAGATTTACACATGGTGAGGGCATACTTGAGTTTACTTAAAGCTAAAGCCACTCAAACAAAGGGTACAACTGTGAACACCGCCCATCACCATGACTATCTGCCATTTGTGAGGTTTTGTTACAAGAGTGGCCTCTTAGACACTGGGTTATCTGAGGACAAAAAACAAACAGTAGACATGGAATGGCTTTCTTTAGATGGAGTGATAAGCACTCGCTGTCCAACCAGGTTTGATCAAAGAGATGGACGGTGCCGTTCAGTCCATTAGAAAATGAAGGACGTACTGTGACCAAGGCAAACAGAAAAATCATAACTCTCATGCAAGAATGCTTTTCAGAGTTTTGGAAAAATAGATGAGAAATGCGTCTGTCCCGAGTTTACCTCATCCATGCCAGTCACTGTCCAGCTAGAAGTCATCACCTCAAGTTATAAAATCAGAGATGTATTTTTATAGGCTAGAAAGCCTCCATTATATCAATTGCTATCTTGTTCTAGATGCGTTCTAAGTTTGGCTGAAATATTTATTTTCCTGCATGTCCCTATGGTATGTTTTTATAACGATGTGTGTATTTATGCTGTCCTGACTCTTTCCTCAAGTAGTTCTGTCACATCTTTTCTTTTGTTTTTAATCCCTGCTATATCTCTCCATGCATTGGAGAGAAATGTGTGCTTAGAAAAATCTGGCTTTTGTGTCCAACTCAGGCAGCCAGTTTGGGCCGTGCCAGGGCATACGCAGCTTTCCACAAGAGCGCTAAGAACGGCAGAAAAACATCACAAATCAGAGGCCCCGAACCACTGAGCATAATGATCAAAATGTAAAAGAGCAGAGAGGAGGAAGGCAGACACAAACCTCAGGCCGTGTTTCTCTGTCTAATATTTCTAAAGCAAAGTTAAATAAATTCTTCGGCCAAGCAGAGTGGAACAGCGTCAGCAGTGCAGATGGCGGTGATGGCAGCTGCTGCAGGAATGCGGTTTGGCGCAGAGAGAGACGAGTGTGCAGAGGTAGCAGCCTCCTCACACATTCATGACTCGCATACACACATTATGTAGTACACTGGTGTGTGTATCTCTATGCTTCGTTACTAATATATACACAGTACTGTGCAAAAGTTTTTGGCAGTTGTGAAAAAATGCTGTAAACTAAGAATGCTTTCAAAAATGGAAGTGTTAAGTGTTTATTTTCATCAATTAACAAAATGCAGTGAATGAACAGATGAGAAATCTAAATCAAATCAACATTTGTCAATTCTTTTAGGTACACTTGCACAGTTTTTGAAGGAACTCGGCTGGTAGGTTGTTACTTTTCATGTAATCCCAGACTGGATGATGTTGAGATCAGTGCTCTATGGGGACCATAGAATCACTTCTTCATCACTTCATACCATCAATCATACACCTCCCTGGTGGTACTGCATGATGGATAAGTATCTGTCTGCATTTCTCAGCATTGAGGACACCCTTAATCCTGACCAAATCTCCAACTCCATTTGCAGAAATGCAGCCACAAACCTACAAGGAACCTCCACCATGCTTCACTGTCACCTGCAGACACTCATTATTGTACCGCTCTCCAGCCCTTCGGCAGACAACTGCCTTTTGCTACAGCCAAATATTTCACATTTTGACTCATCAGTCCAGAGCACCAGCTGCCATTTTTCTGCACCCCAGTTCCTATGTTTTGATGCATAGTTGAGTCGCTTGGCCTTGTTTCCCTTAATGCCCCGTGCCAGAGTGTGATGTGTTCCTGCCTATGCCCTCGTCATGTGTTTTGGATCCTCTGAGCTTTTGACCGAGTTATTCAATGCCCCCTGCTTTCCTGTTTTTGTTACCACGATCTGTGCCTTTTGCATTTTTGGACTTAAAACCTACTTTTATGAACGTTGTGCCTTTTGTCATTCATCTGCGTAACAATAATCCGTCTGCTATTGACTCCAGCCTGTGTGGGATCATTACAACACCTACCACCTACCTGCACAGTACTTTATGTGTGTGCATATATACACACATACAGTCACTCACAAAAATGAGTACACCCCTCACATTTCTGTAAATATTTTATTAGATCTTTTCATGGGACAAGACTATAGAAAGAAACTTGGATATAACTTAGAGTTGTCAGTGTACAGTTTGTATAGCAGTATAGATTTACTGTCTACTGAAAATAACTCGACACACAACCATTAATGTCCAAATAGCTGCCAACAAAAGTGAGTACACTTCACGGTGAACATGTCCAAATTGTGCCCAATTCAGTCTGCATGGCTGTCATCCCAGAAGGAAGCCTCTTCTGAATCTGATGCACAAGAAAGCCTGCAAACAGTTTGCTAAAGACAAGCAGTCCAAGAGCATGGATTACTGGCACCATGTCCTGTGGTCTGACAAGACCAAAATAAACTTTGGCTCAGATGGTGGCCAGCATGTGTGGCGGCGCCCTGGTGAGGAGTAACAAGATAACTGTTCTTGCCTACAGTCAAGCATGGTGGTGGTAGCATCATGGTCAGGGGCTGCTGCCAGAACTGGAGAGCTGTGGGTCATTTCATCATAGAGGGGCAGAAGAGCATTCCAATAGAAACCTGTACAGCTCTGGTGAATTCCATGCCCAAGAGGGTTCAGGCAGTGCTAAAAAATATTGGTGGTCGCACAAAATATTGACACAATGGGCACAATTTGGTTCAATGTGAGGTGTACTAATTGTGCTGCCAGCTATTTGGACAACGGGCAATGTTGAGGATAGTAGACGCAGAGGTCGGCCAAGGAAACTAAATGCAGCAGATGACAAACACATCAAGCTTATTGGCCGTCAAAATCGGAAGATGTCCAGCAGTGTCATCAGCTCAGAACTGATACCTCAAAAAAGCCATACCTCCAACATGGAAACAAGGCCAAGCGACTCAACTTGCACCAAAACATAGGAACTGGGGTGCAGAAAAATGGCAGCTGGTGCTCTGGACTGATGAGTCAAAATGTGAAATATCTGGCTGCAGCAGAAGGCAATTGTCCACCAAAAGGCTGGAGAGCGGTACAATAATGAGTGTCTGCAGGCAACAGTCAAGCATGGTGGAGGTTCCATGCAGGTTTGGGGGTGCATTTCTGCAAATGGAGTTGGAAAATTGGTCAGGATTAATGGTGCCCTCAATGCTGAGAAATACAGGCAGATACTTATCCATCATGCAGTACCACCAGGGAGGCGTATGATTGACCCCAAATTTATTCTGCAGCAGCACAATGACCCCAAACATACAGCCAATGTCATTAAGAACATCTTCAGTGTCAAGAAGAACAAAAAGTCCTTGAGGTGATAGTATGGCCCCCACAGAGCCCTGATCTCAACATCATCCAGTCTGTCTGGGATTACATGAAAAGACAGAAAGACAGAAGCCTAGACACACAGAAGAGCTGTGGTTAGTTCTCCAAGATGTTTGGAACAGCCTACCAGCCAAGTTCCTTCAAAAACTGTGTTCAAGTGTACCTAGAAGAATTTATGCTGTTTTGAAGGCAAAGGGTGGTAAAACCAAATACTGATTTGTTTTAGATTTCTCTTCTGTTCATTCACTGCATTTTGTTACTTGATAAATTTTTGTAAGCATTCTTAGTTTACAGTATTTTTTCACACCTGCCTAAATCTTTTGCACAGTACTGTACATACATCATCTATGCTAGCATTTTAATGACATTTTGATAGTTTGTGCTCCACATGTTTAGCTACAAAATAGCTACAAAGATCATAAAATTAATATCAAACCCACTGGGTATGTAAAAATTCCAGGTGTGATGAAGGTTTTTTTGGTTGGAATCCCGGCTCAGGTACAAAATGGTGGCCAACATAATGTAAGTGACTGAGAGAAATGAAGGAGTGTATAAATTCCTGGGAGACACTCTGCTGTCCTTATCTTTTTCCAAGAAAAAAATTCTGATGTAGCCAATCATGTTTTACACCCTCAACAAATGTCAAATGTCAGGGAACCTTTCAGCTATGACGTGTGATGCTTTGTCCTCACATTGCACATAAAAGATATTATTCAAGTACTGCTACTAGAGTTGCTATAAAAAAAAAAACACAGTCCCCTTGTGCAAGTTCTCCCACTTACAGGGATGAGAGAGGCCTGTAATTGACATCATAGGTAGACCTCAACTATGAGAGACAAAATGAGTAAAAAAAATTCAGAAAATCACATTGTCTGATTTTTAAAGAATTTATTTGCAAATAATGGTGGAAAATAAGTATTTGGT
>JAOVVG010000054.1:2370545-2384288 GCA_028566375.1 Leptodoras nelsoni | reverse complement strand
GAGAGATTTAAGAAAGCTCTGCATTCCTGTTCTCCTTGCCCTTACCGTCTCTTCAAAGGAGCACTTCATGAGCGGGCCGGTGTCCTGTCTGTTGATGCCGTGACGGGTGATTGCCATCAGGTGACCTCTGCTGGTCATGGTGTCGCACAGGAGCGCAAGATGGCGGTAGTTCACGTAGGAACCGTCGAAGGAGATGACGTGGTACAACTCTCTCTCCAGAGCCTTACGCACTGCCTCAATACCGAGCACCTACCACAGAAAGATCAAATAAGCCGATTAAAACCTGCAGGAGTCTAAATTAAATCATCACTTAACTACAGACAGTGACATGGGAAAACAATCTTACGGTGAAGATCTCCACAATGTCGTTGGAGGTGGTCCTGACCGGGTCGACGTCCTTCTCGCTGAGGACCCTCATAAGACTGACGCCGTCCGTCTCGAGAATCCACTCCTGCAGAGCTTTAAACTCTCCCTCCTCCGTGATTATGGTCTTTTTCTTGTTCTCGGTTTGAGGAAGATGCATGTACACCTGAAAGACAGGAAGTCTCCCGAGTAAATAAAAAGAAGCTATAGGAGATGGGAGATGATTTTAATCACATGACTAAGCGGACACCTTGCTGATCTGCTCGATGCCCTGCAGGGTCATGTCTGTCAGCATGTTGGACTCGATGCACCGCAGGAACACGTCGTCGTCCATCTTATCCACCACCTCCTCGTCCTGCCGAGGAAACGCGTGCATAAATGTAACAAGGAAGGTGGGGTGGAATTTTAAAAAGCTCTTAAAATATTTTAGTCATCTCATCGCACCTCTTGGAACTTGTTCTCATCGCTGTTCATGATTCGGATACGCAGCACCAGCTTCTCTGCATTATCGTCGTTGAAGATGCAGTTTAGATCGTCGCCAAAACCTGAGAGATGGAAAGGCGCAAATTATACACAGACCACAGAGAACATCTTCACTGCTTATTATTATTATTTTAACCCCAAGGTGAATTAAGGAGACGGTCTTCTCGTCTCACCAGCGTTTATCTTCTCAGCGATCTGCTCCATAGAGAGCTTGCGGTCGGTCATGTGTTTGCGGTCCAGCTCGATGCGGAGCAGCCACGGTGAGATGCGGGTCACGTCGAAGTCGGGCATCTCGTAGTAAACGTTCACCCACTCCTGATCCTCGGCTACCACCGTGCTCTGGGGGTTGGGGTCGTAGTAGATGGCCGTGTTGGCCGTGACCTTACGGAGCGTCGTGTGCTCCAGGCGGCACAGGATATCTTTGGCGCACTCGGCATCGCGGGCTGCCTGACCTAGCAGGAACACGGTCAGGGACGGGGTCTTGGGACGCTTGGAGATGTTGATCAGCTCTTTGAGTCGAGGCACACCCAGGGTGACGTTCTTAGCCGACACACCGGCGTAGTGGAAAGTGTTCAGGGTCATCTGAGTGGCAGGCTCACCCAGAGACTGAGCAGCCAGAGCACCCACCATCTCACCCGGGTGAGCCTACAAGATCAGAAAGTGAAACATTAGAAAAATCCAGTTCAGACTCCTTTAACACATCATCGGATCACCGTTTCATATTACTCACGATCGACTGGTTGAACTTTGTCTCGATTTCTCCCAGGAGCCACTCGAAGGCCTCGGTGCTGAGACGAAACTCTTCGGTCATGCGTCTGGAGCAGAGCGTGGAGCGCAGCTGGATGTTCAAAAGCAGCGTGGCGTTTTGCTGGGCCTGCCTGCTTAACGGATCTTCGCCGTTCACGATCACCAGCTTCTTACTTAGCTCTTGGACACCTACACGGGAATAAACATTATTCCAGTCAAGCACAAGCACCCAATCCAGGCTTCGTGTGTGTGTGAATTTGGGAAGTCATGTCCTTTATGAAGCCTTTAGCAGGCTTTGATTTGAATGCATAAAAAAAAAAAAAAGCACTCTTGATCCGTTAAGTTTACACACCCTCCACTACTCTTAAAGGGTTGAGATCGGTTGGAGTTCGTGGGTTGATGCGGAAAATCTTTTGCGCGTTCCAGATCATTCGGGCCAGATTGCACGGCAGCACCACCTGCAGGAAGAGAGAGGAAATGACACCACCATGAGACAACCTGCGCTACACAATGCAATGCTTTCACAGTAACTGTACTGCATGTGAGATTTATTTAATTATTTATAATATTTAGACACCCTGTTTAACTTCTATGGGTTATTTTCATGGCAGTACAAATGCAGACTTTCAGTTTTAACTTAAAGTTAATGATTGTTGCACGGCCTTTGTCATTCAATTAATAGACGTTTCATTGATCAAGTTATCTGGTACACTGTGATGCTTCTTTACCTTTTAACAACTGAATGCATGCGTGATAATTACAGACAAAATGTTTGTTGAACGCGTTGGTAAATTTTCTTCAGTCAAAAATGCAGGGATTATTTCTTTCTCTTCCCACAAAGATTATCTACTTTTTTATTTTATTCAACTCTGATAAGTGAGCTCTAACGGTGAGAGAACACCAGGGTTTTCCCCTGGTAGATTAGTACATTAGTATTTTCCACACCTTGCTGTCTCCAGTGGGAAAAATGGCTCTTAAGATCTCTCGGTCCTCCTTCATTTTCTCGAACTCCCTCTCCAGAGCGCTCTGAACGTGCGCATTGGTCATCACTTCCTTCAATACGTCTTCCTGTAGCGTGCGCCGGAGAGCTCGCTCGTTAGCGTAGTCAAACTTGAACCTGGTGGATTAAACAGGGCAGATGTTGAAGGTCGAAGCCAAGGACAGGTGATAAATCTATAAGGCTGCTATATATGAGGTTTACTGAACGTGTTCGATTAGTGACTCACTTCTTCTCAAAGGCTTTGTGGGAAGGTTTAAGCGTGGCCATGTTCTGGAACTCGACAGCCTCTCCGGCCAGGCCGTCCTCTCCGTATCTCAGCTGTATCACCTGGTTGATTGAGTTCCTCACCGTGCCGTCGTACTTCACCATAACCGACTCCATAGACTTGATCAGACGACGCTGGATATAACCTGAGATGCATCACAAAACACAAATGAGGAACGTTACGGCCAACGTGTAGTTTTGCAGTTTTATACGTTGCTTTTAAATGCTCCTGTTGTCTACCTGTCTCGGCTGTTTTCACAGCCGTATCGATCAGACCCTCTCTGCCTCCCATGGCGTGGAAGAAGAACTCCGTGGGAGTCAAACCGGCAAGATACGAGTTCTCCACGAAACCCCTGCTCTCGGGACCGTAGTCATCCTTGATAAAGTGAGGAAGAGTGCGGTGCTTGAAGCCGAAAGGGATTCGTTTACCTTCAACGTTCTGCTGCCCCACCACAGCGATAACCTACAGAAGAACAGCGTTTAATATAAAGGGAAGTTCAGACAAAACGAGCCGGTCGTACAAACTCCCTGATGCACCTAGCTTAAACACTCACCTGAGAGATGTTAATTTTGGAGCCCTTGGATCCGGCGACCACCATGGACTTGAAGTTGTTGTACTCTGACAGAGACTTCTGAGCCGAAGATCCCGTCTTGTCTCGAGCGTCGTTCAGGATACGGTTGACCCGATTTTCAAAGGTCTGCCTCAGAGTGTTACCTGGAGTCGGCTCCAGCTCGTTGTTGTGAGCTTTCTCGATGACCTAGAAAGTGAAGCAGTGTTTAGTTGTGGATAAAGCTCCAAAACTGGCTCAATAAGACAGAATCTCTAAATAAGCTCCGCCCCCTTGGAACTGCAGTTCACCCTACAAGCAGCAGGGGGCTCCAAAAACTCCTCCTGGTCCCCATAAAATCTCCAACCATATGAAAAACTAAAGCTCATTTTATATTTAGGTACACAAATATAAACACACTTGGCTACAATTTCTTATTTTCCCATGTTTTTACATCCTGCATTTAAACTAGACTGCAGAAGTTATAACAGGAAACCCCACACACCTCTATCACATCTTGCTTGGCCTTCTTGATCGTGTTCTGAATGTCGAGATACGTCTTTGCGTCAGCGATGGAGTCACCGATACCGATGGAGTGACCTACAAGAATGACCATAAGCTCAGAAGAAAGCAAAAAAGCAGGCTGTATACGAAATCCACAGGAGCCAAGCTCACTACGATCAATCAGGATTAAAACCTCACCCTCGATGAGCAGCCAGTTGTTGACGACTGTCTGGATGTTGGAGTAGAAGAGGCGCGTGATGTCATGACCCATCTCCAGGTAGGAGATGTGGACGAGAGACCCGGCGGATGTACCGAGGGACTTCTTACACAGGATCCCCATGATCAGCTCTCCGTTCTCCACGATCACCTGCAACAAGAAGCCCAGAGAATCACTTTAGGAGGAACCGTGTTCTAACAGTGTACCAGTTAAGACCCCGGACAAGCTCTTTGGATTAAAAAATGGTTCAAGATTTCATTGTGTGGAGACTCATTAGACAGGTCCAGAAGTGGTTCTGCTTGCAACACTGAATGTTCTATACGGAGCACTTGGAACTAATCATCCCCACCCACCTTTGTGTCTCCAGGAGAGATGTGCTTATACGGGCCGCTGTCCTCATCGTCTGGGTGTGTGCTGTGCGTACGGATCACGTTGATGTGACCTGGAATGATCAGGCTGAAGATCTGTTTGCCGGTCCACAATGGGCGTGGCTTTAAGATGGCAGGTTGGGGCACTTTGCCATCCCAGGAGGACAGGTACATCAGCAGGTTCATCACTTCACCCTGATTGAAAGAAAGAGAGAACCCCTTCAGTGAAACCTTTCTGAGAATTTTATTACTTTTACTAGGACTCATGGTTGAGAATGGGCGTTATAAGACGCACCCTGTCTAAGAAGACGTCTCTCTTGGTGAACTTGCGCACGGCTGTGAGCGTGTCCTGCACGATACCCATGACGGGTCTGTTGGACTGCGGTGTGACGATCATACGCGGCACCATCGCCAGCTCCTGGATCTCGGCACGGGTCTCGAGCGACTGGGGCAGGTGCAGGTTCATCTCGTCTCCGTCAAAGTCAGCGTTGTAAGGAGTCGTTACACTGAGCCGGAAGGAGACGGGAATTTTATTGTGCTCAAAATTCATTTGTTTCTAGAACTTTAGTATAATCAGTACAATAAGAGCTCAAGTTGGCTAATTTCTTAAAGTTTATGCATTGTTCACATTTTTTCTGGGCTGGAAATAAGCCCGCCCCCAATCGTAGCACTTCAAGGCAACTCATAAGCAATATCCTGTTAAGGGTGTAAATCCGTCTCAGCCAACAGAGGGCTCTAAACCAGCACCTGCTCTTTTTAAACATCTGATGCACATCGTGCGTGTACCTGAGGTTGAGTCGAAACGTAGACCAGGGCAGGATTCGAACCCTGTGACCCATCATAGACATTTTGTGCAAGGTCGGCTGTCTGTTAAAGATGACGATGTCACCGTCGCACATGTGCCGTTCCACCTGATAAAACACCGATCACAGAAAAAGCTTAAGTATTTATACACACATAAAACAACAACAACAAAAAGCTAGGGACTACATTACTTTACCTTGTAGCCAATCTGAAGGTGAAGATCGCTCGGTTTCGGGTGGAACCGGAGGTCAATTCGGTCTCCGTTATCACGGATGATGTACTTGGCTCCGGGATACTGACTGTTCCCTCTCCTCACAAGCTCCTGAAGTCTGAAATGGGAATCAAAGCGCAACATGTCAATATCAATAATTCAGTATCCAAATAATTAATGATTTATTAATGAATTACTATTTTAATTAACTGAATTTTAGTTCAGCTTAAACAACAGATGCGTTATGTCTATATTTATATATTTTTACACATACAGTTTAAAAAAGAAAATTGGAATTCCGACCTCCGAGTAAGGAAAAAAAATTTTTTTAAAAACTTGTGGGAGGTCTCCTTAATCCTGACATGAAAGCAAGATGGCTGCTCAGATTTTCGAGAAGAGTAACTAAAACATTTATAATGAATAACACACTTATGCTATTTAATCCATAACACTAACCATAAGTAAAATAAATCAAACTCATTCATGTTAGCTGGATAACTTCCTGATAACAGAACATGCTTTCAGTCACACGTTCAATATCGTAATTACGAGTTCCGAGCACATGGTCAAAGAAAGTCATAATTACTAGTGGGAAAATCAATCCATCCATCCATCTCAACTCCACAGTGAGCTCAGACGCCATTTTTAAAAACAGGAAGTGTAAGGTTGGTGGTAATTCCACCATCCGTAATGGATTCCTCGTTACCTGTCGATGTTAAACGGTGTGACGATTTCCGGGAAGGTCATGTTAGCAGCGATGGAGCGGGGCACGCCCACTTGGTCGATCTGTAAGTTAGGGTCGGGTGTGATGACGGTTCGGGCAGAGAAGTCCACACGCTTCCCCATCAGGTTTCCTCGCACTCTGCCTTCTTTTCCCTTCAGCCTCTGTTTGATGGATTTGAGCGGACGGCCGGATTTCTGCATCGCCTGAAACGAAAGGGTGTCCAGAGTTTCAGCGTTTTACAGTCACGCGCGAGTCCTGCAGTAAAGTTGTTCAGAGCACATCAGAGGATTTCTACATTTCTTAGATATTACGCGCACACACAGACACGTTTTACTCAGACTTACTCGAGGCAGCCCGGGCAGCTCGTTGTCCACCATGGTGGCCACGTGGAACTGCAGGAGCTTGACGTCTTCCGCTATAACGTGCGCTGCCGCGCCGCTCTGCTCATTCCGTCGCAGCTGGTTGTTGATCTTCACAATGTCGGCTAACTTGTGCGTCAAATCGTCCTGATGGGGAACCACAAGAGCAACTTTAAATTCACACAAATGTTCTCCAGTCAAAATGAAGCACCACAATGATAATACACAGAATACACAAGACGAAAAAAAAAAGTTTTTATTTAAGATTAAAACGCTTTGATCTTGTACAGAAAAGTTTAACTTTGACGTAAAAGTGAACAGAAATTATGCGTATTAAAGCCGCACACCGTTTTACTTTTAATCCTCATACTTCATCAGTTTCAACAGAACTAAAATTTTTTAGTTCTGTTATAATAAATGATATAAATAATATATATAATAATGATATAATAAATAAATATAATATAATGATATAATAAATAAATATAATATACTATTATAAGAAATGTATTTATAATAGTAACAAAAAAAGCATAATTAACTTAATTTTTAAAAACATTTTCTATTCTTTTATATATAAAAGAAAATAAAAATGCCAAATTTTAAATTCAACCCTAAAAGCAGTTAACTTTATTGCGTTTGTACAAATCAGGGAATTATTGTTTTTTTACTCGTTATATATTTAAAGAATAAAAACACACAAATAAAAATAAATAAATACAACAGAAATAGTAAAATAAATTAACTTAATTATACTTCAATTATTAATTATATACATTAATATTTTATATAAAATAGACAAGATATTATATATTTTATTATTATACATTATAATTGATAAGTTTTAATATAATAAATAATATCATAATATACAATAATAAATATATAATAAATAATTTATAATATAATAATAGAAGCATAATTAAGTTAATTTCTTTAACTTTTGCTATTCTTTTATTAACAAAATAAATAAAACAGGAAAGGTTACAATATGATTTAATATAATAAAAAAATATTTTATAAGTATATAATAAATAAGAAATGAAACATAATTAAGTTAATTTCTTTTTCTATTATATTAATTTTTTTTAATTATTATAGTATAAATATATAATGATAATTTAAAAAAAATAAATTTTATCTCTCTCTCTCTCTCTCTCTCTATATATATATATATATATACACACACACAATGATAAATATAAAAAAAACATAATTAAGTTTATTAAGTTAATTTCTTTAATTTTTAAATTCATTATTATTGTTTTTTGGTCTTTATATGTGGAAAGGGTAAAGATAAACACTAATAAGTGAATAACTGAAATGTGTTGTACATGATGAACCTGAGCATCGCTGTGTTGAAACAGATACTGAAACACTGAACACACACCTGACAGTTGTGTGTCTGCGCGTCTGTGTGTCTGTCTCTCTCACCTGGTTCCTGGCCGAGCCCTGCATGACCACAGCCGGTCTGACGGCGAGAGGTGGCACCGGCAGCACGGTGACGATCATCCACTCGGGCCGTGCGTATTTGGGATCCATTCCCAGAATGAGATCCTCCTCGTCCGAGATGCGTTTGAAGATCTCGTGCACGCGTTCGGGACTGAGGAGGATCTTCTTCTCCTGAGAGTCTTCGTTCACGTGCTTCCACTCGGCGTACAGCTCCAGGCCGGAGCGCCGGATACGCGGCTGGTACCTTCCACAACCACCGTGACCCTGCGCGTAACCAAAGAATGGTGAAATCAATATGAGTAGATTCCTACCGCAAAGAGAAGCGGTGCTTCTGGTCCAGCCAGGTGTTCCAGCTCACCTTTTCTTTAGTGAGGTCCTCGTCGTTCTCCTGCTGCTCCACTCCGAACTTGTTGTCCATCTCCTCGCCGCCCTCGCAGATGTTTTTACCTTTGCACAAGTCGTATACGTGCATCAAGCGCTTCCGCGGCTGACCTTTCGACTTGACCAGGATGTCTTTGATTTTCGGGTTGTTCTGTAATACGAATAAATGCACACGAATAAACATTTACTAGCATGCACTGATCAGTGTCATCTCCCTCCCTCTCCAAATAGTGCAAAATCTAATGCTATATAACCAAACAAATAACACACCGCATCAACCAGCAGCTTGGAGCAGAAGAAACACACACAGCGGAGGACTTTCATGATCTTCGAGATGAAGCCGACGTGAAAGACGGGCTTGGCCAGCTCTATGTGTCCGAAGTGACCGGGGCATTCTGTCATGTTACCTACATCAAAACAACATGCAAGAGGTTTATGACATGATTTATACACACACACACACGTTTTCAATATCAAAGTCAATAATTAACATTAGACAAGTTCCTGAAATGATCCATGATTAAAATATGATCAGCTGCTCACCTGGTTTCACACACAGTCATAAAACTATAAACTGTACATTATGATGACGCACCTGCACACGTCTGGCATCTCCCCGACCTCTCGATGACCCCCTGCCGAGGGTCCATGAGGCCTCCCAGTTTGGGCCGTCCTCCCTCCGTGGTCTCGGGGTACTTGATGCCCCCTTCTGTGACGGACATCCGTTTCTGTAGAGAAATTTCCAGGCAGAAATATGAACTTGTATTTAATATCCATATACAAAAAATCAAACACCCACATGTCTAATATCGGGAATGGGGGGAAAAAACAAAGGTGTATGCAAAACCACCCTCTCATAACACAAACATAAAAGCACATTTCAGAATCAGGCCCAAATGCTACTTATTGAAGTTTGCATAGAAGTAATAAGTGCTTATGAGCGGTGATTAAGCACAACGCAAATATCACAAACAGGCTTCCAGGAGCAGGTCTGAACAAACTGCAGTGCACCTGGTCACGTGACTGAACGTCACCTCGGCGTCCAGGTATGCACTCTATACTGCACTTCTGCTTCATAACTAACTCTACACACACACACTACCTGAAAGCATTATTAAATAAACCACCAAGTTCTAAATGCACCATATTCCTATTTGTGTTTAATGCATTCTCCTGCATTATCAATGTCAACATCAAGTGCATTCAAAAAAACTAAAAAATGCAGAAAAAACAAACAAACAAAAAAAAGCATGCATTGGATTTCATTTGCAATTTTTTATTGTCATGAATAGAAGGAAAAAAAGGACATTATGCCGAGGTTTGGGACTTTATCGAAAAGGAAAACAATCCATTGTTTTTAATGTTTACCATCTCTGCATTGTTATATTTTAAAATTATTTTATTCATAATACAACTTTATGCACGTGCGTTAGCGAGCAATGCTAAGCTAGCGCTAAAGAAGGCGCGCGCGGACAAGAATAAAGCTAGAACTAAAATAAACATGGATTTTTAGTGATTATGATGTTAATAACACGGCGAAGCTCAGAGCAACAAAGCTGGTGTCCAAAGATTGAAGAGAAAAACCTAGCGCAAAGGCAAAGACCTACAAGCTCATCTGGGCTGAGGACGCCGAACTGAACTCTCTTGATGAGGCGCTGTGGGCATGCGCTGTCGCTGGAAGGCGGTCCGTGCATCCTGTCTATTCACAGAGACTCGTCCTCCCCTCGGCACGCCGCTTTTCACAGAGGGAACGGCTCTGAAACGCCACCAAGACCCTCTTCCTGGCACCGAGAGGTGACCGGAACGTGTCCGATGGCGGTTTCCAAACGAACCACGTTTCTTAACACTCAATGTGCCTATTTATTTATGCCTATTATCTAACTGTTACACTGCCCAGCTAACCCCCTTCCTTCCCTTGATCTAAACTCTGGTGCGCTCTCAGCGCATCTGAAAGAAAACCGCTTGCACACGTCTTTATATAGACTGAAGTACAGCTACAGGTTAACCCATCCTCTTTCACAGGGGCAAACGAGACCTAAGGCGGGTTGTGCCGCTACACTCTTGAACGTTCATTGGTTACATAAATGGTGGTAATAAATAATTCATAAGGAATGACGCACAGCCAATGAGAATGCACGTTTTTGTACTCGACGAATCCTCACCAGAATAAGGCGGGAAGTCATAAAACAAGACATGCTATTGGTTTACTTTCAAAAAAGGTGTAACCATAAGCGAACTGGGTGTAACTAAACATACGTATACAACTATTTGAAACGTGATTTGTGGACATGCTCATAAATATGTATTAGTGAGTAAGAGCTGACCAATCGGAACAAACTATAAAGACATTCGTATCGTCCCGCCTCCTTTACGAACATTGCCGATGTTTGCCGAATGCTATTTTCCCCGTCTAAGCAAAAGTAAAAAAAACCGTACTGTTCCGTTCGTCTCGCCCTGGACCCGCTACGAGTGTTGGAAAAGAAGCTCGCGCGAAAGGCCTACCTCAACCACCGAAGATTCAAACATATATATTTCATTCAGCTTTTATGATACATGGCCTGAAATTGTTTTAACAGTGTTCTTTGGCACACTTCTAAATATGATTGCTGTTTTTGGTAGCGGTTTTTAACATTTGCTACTATTTTACGGGAAATTGCAAGAAGCCTCGGAGTCGAGTTAAAGCAAAGGCCGGACAACTGACACTGAATTTCGGTATGCGGAGTTGGAAAGCGCCCGGAAAGCCTGGAGCTTTGTACCAGCTACATTTTAAATCTTTTTTATATACAAAATATCAGAATTTATCGTTTAGTGTTTCTGAGACGATTGCTTAAAAAGGTGGTACGTATTTTGCGTTTTGATTCATATTTTTGAGATTTTACGTTGTAGGCCGCGTTTTGGTCGCAGGACTCCAGCTGATAACGTTAAACATCAGTATTAATAGATGGACAGCTGTTTAAAATATTTTTTGAGAAATTATGAAATGATATGATCAGACGATAATGAGTTTAGGTTCACTGTAATGGAGAAGTGTTACATTGATGTAATCTTTAAACAGAAATGTGGGTTAGGTAACACTTGGTGCATTATTAACGTTATATAGTGGAAGGTTAGGATTTATTTCCGTGCTGTTTAAATTACAACATTTTATTAAAGATAAATTGATCAGACACGCTGATTTCGGTCTTTTAAAAAAATAATACGTATCATAGTGTATTTGTTCGGCTACAACTCGCCTTCGTTGGAAGGAGAACATTAATGAACAATATGGCCGCCGTGGTTGTTAGCTTCTTAGC
The DNA here is from genome assembly GCA_028566375.1 of Leptodoras nelsoni. Classification (NCBI taxonomy): domain Eukaryota; kingdom Metazoa; phylum Chordata; class Actinopteri; order Siluriformes; family Doradidae; genus Leptodoras; species Leptodoras nelsoni. The sequence goes on along the minus strand of JAOVVG010000054.1, from coordinate 2,372,570 downwards.
TTAGCATAGCTCTGTCTCCACAACACCACCATGTGAAGGAAAGAAAATAAAACATTTATCGTTCAGATCGACTATTTTAAAGAAAACAATCCAGCCTATAAATTTCAGTTGACTTCCCCAAACGTACAAGTATGTTATAAATCATATTATGTATATTATAAACCATCTTTCTCAGTAGTGAAGTGGAATCTTAGTTTTGCTTTTATTTTTTTTCTCTTTAAATATAATATAATTAATATTGCATTAGATTAATCAGGCGATTTAACTTTTCGATTTATTGTCGATACTTGGGTATTTTATGTAACAACATAAAGAAAACAATAACGCGGGTGTTTTTTTTTTATGTAAGCTGGATAACTAGCGAAGATTAGTTGCCATGGTAACTATTTTTTAGGGAATACCCCGGAAATATACATTATCTTGGGGGTTTAGAAATTTGTTTGATATAGTGTATTGACTGTATACACACACAAATATTTATATATTTTAAAACTGGGTAGATGAGAATCGGGGAATCGTCGCTAACTTGCTAGGCTAAGTAAGCTAGCTGTTAGCTATCATAATGCTAGTGGACTAGCGGGTGTCTTTAATCACTGTACACGACGTTAAAACGATTCTTATTAAAGTAACGAGCTTTTATCAGAGAGTATGTCAATGTAGTATTTAAGTAGTGTTTTTTTTGTTTAATATTAGATGTCGGATTAGCTAGCTATCCAGCCTCACATCCATTTTAGCGAGGTAACAATAAACGCTTTGTTGTGTATATTACTGTATATTACTTGGGTGTGTTCCGTCGCTGAGTGGTTTTATGTATATGTTTATATATATATATATATATATAAATGTGTGTGTGTGGTGTAAATGATGTTTTTGGATATATATAAGTTGTAAAATGGAGCCAGGGCTGTTAGCGGTGTGTCGGTATGGCGGAGGCGACTGTGGAGTAAAAATGGAGTCTGTTCTCTTCCCGGGTTGTTGTTTTGTGAGACAGGGGAAGTCCGAGTCATTTGCCAGTTGCTAAACTCCTCTCCTTCCATATTATTAGTACTATTATAATTATTTTTCAGCGGGGAAGTCAGAGCCAGACCGACATTTACGCGTTCCAGGTTGAATATAAAGAAGGAGGAGGAGAAGAAGAAGAAATTCGCGTCGTGCCACGGAGGCAGATCAGATTATCAGATTTACAAATGAGAAGCTTAGAGAGGTCTTTTCAGGGGAAAGTAGCTTCGTCGCCTTCAGAAAGGTGCTAGACGTCGCTGGGTGACGTCACGGACATGTTGGTTTATTCATGACCACCATTTGTATATTAAAGACACCTTAAATTAGCCTATAAACGTATTCCTGACGATCATTGGTGTATTAAGGAGACGTTGGTTTGCATATTTATTTATCTGTTCATCAGGGTTGGTGTACAAGGGATACGTTGATTTGTAAACAAATATATAAATATGCAAATGAACATTGCAATATTAATTAGAATATTTATTTATTCATCATTATTATTGGTGTATTAAGGCGATGGTAATTTGCATATTTATTTATTCTTCGTGATGAGTGGTGTATTAGGGATATGTTGGTTTGCATATTTATTTATTTATTCATCATGAATATTATTGTATTAAGGAGACATAATTTGCTTATTTATTTATTATCATGATTTGTGTGTTAGGGATACGTTAATTTGCATATTTGTTTATTTATTCATCATGATTGGTGTATTGGGGATACGTTAATATTAGGGGTGGGACTCGATAAAAAAAATTAATTTGTAATTAATTAATCGAAATTAATCAATATTTAACATGAGAAAGAAAAAAGACATTGTCTTTCTGGACGGCAGTTCGTAACTTGCATCACCTGAAGCACTTTGCCGCTTTTGCACTTTTGTTTCTTAATTTGAACCCCGACATGTGGTCGAGTGTTGACTGGCGACACTGTTGCTCGTACTAGCAATACATTTAGCAGCTAAGTTATCATTACTGACCTGCGCGATAGCTAGCCCCAACATGTTTTGCGTTGAGGTGG
>JAOVVG010000054.1:2337629-2348558 GCA_028566375.1 Leptodoras nelsoni | reverse complement strand
TCTACAATGTAAATAGTCATGAAAATAAAGAAAATGCATTGAATGAGAAGGTGTGTCCAAACTTTTGGCCTGTACTGAATATGTGTGTGTGTGTGTGTGTGTGTGTGTTTTCCACAGATCACCAATCCCAGACTCTGACCTGCACCCACTACTGCAGGAACTTCAAAATGTTTACTCAACTCTTTCAGAGCCACTCACCATAAACCTCCAGCTCTTTACGGACGGCAGTAAACGCAGAAGAAAATGGAAAACCAAGAGCATGTCCACACGTTCACACTTTGATCTCTCTTTCCTTTCAACTACTCCAGTTCATTTAAAGAGTTTTGCTTTCAGCAAAGTATTGTCTTCTCTTACTTTCACTCTCTCTCTCTCTCTCTCTCTCTCTCTCTCTTTCCACTCCTCTCTTCTTTTACTCTTTATCTCCTTTCCCTCTGTCTATTCTGTGCCCAGTTTTTTTTTCCTGTTGGCATGGCTCCTGTTTGTTTTCAGCCATTTTGGGGACTGGCAGTGCTCGTAACAAACTGCTTAAATGGCGTCCTCTTGCTCTCCCTCTCTCTTTCTCCCTCCCTTGCTCATTCGCTTGCTATGCTATCACCCGGCTTTGTGTAATATGGGCTACAGCGAGTGCATGAGTGTGCGTGTTTGAAGAACAATACAAAAAAAAGGGTGGTGGTGGAGGGGGTTTGGAATTAAAATGATGAGAGAGGGGTGGGTGATAAAGGGGGAAAAAACGGTGGGATAGTTGGTGAAACGAGGGGAAAGAAGGAACACCCTGGAATCGTGTGTCCGAGTCAAAGTGAAGTGCAAGAGGGAGAAAGAGTGTGTGGCGAGAGAGTAGGCGAGAGAGAAAAGAAGGGGAGAAGGAGGGGGAGATTCGGGAGTGCGAGAGTCGTCCCTGCCCTCCGTCTCTACATAGTGCTGCCTGTGTGTGCTGCCTGCGTTCTCTCGTTCATGCGCACACACACACACACACACACACACACACACAATCACAATCACACTCGCACACACATACACACAGGCGCAGACAAGCATACACACAGAACAAGGGAGGGCGAGAGAGAGAGAGAGAGAGAGAGAGAGAGAGAAGAGATCGCAGCAGAGATGCAGCAGGAGGTTTTTCGAGGTACGTAGTCTTGTTGTGTGCTTGCCTGGCGGAGAAATGAAGAGACCGTCAGACTCTTTTCTGTTTTCTCATTCTTCTCTTCTTCCTGCTCCCATGTTCTTCTTCTTCACCGCTATCATATCGACTGTTGTTGTTGTTGTTATTGTTTGGGTTCTGCGTAGGTCACGAGAAGCAAGACAAGAGGAGTGTTGTCCTGTTTGTGTGTGCACGAGCATGCCTGTGTGAGTGTGTCTGTGCGTATGTGGAAGTGCGACTGTGTGTGTGTGTGTGTGTAGTGCTAAACAAGGCCTGCCTCCCTTATCCTCTCCTCTCGTGGCTCAACCACGCAGTTCTTTTTCACGGCCGATGAGTCACTCCGATTTAACAGAAAATAAGATTAGATTTTTTTTGTAAGGAGATACATTTTATAGATTTTATAGTACTCGTTATTTGGATACTTAGTGTTTTATAGCAAGTGCACGTTTAGTTGGAAATGACTGAAATGGTACAAGTTTTACTATGTGAATATGTAAATGTACAGATGGGGTAAATAAGATTATAAAACAGCCCTGTTCCATGTTTTGCTTTTTTTTCTTTGTTTTACGGGATGTACGCATGCTTTAAAAGTACCCCAGGTTCCTGTTTTTTTATTAGTTTTTTTTTGCGTACAGCCTGTATGAAACGGGCCGAAGCACTCGGAGGGATCGTGATGTAGGAGTGAACAGTTTCCTCATTTTATAAGCATTCATGTGGGTGTGGGGGGGCAGGGGTTGGTTGTATTTGAGCTGGTCATCGCTCAAATGATGATGAACTTTGTTGCATTTCCATTATAACATGATGACATGAAGTGTATATTGGGATTCCCTGTCAAGCTGCAAGCTCTTCTTCTTATCCATTTCATTTCACTTTTGCAGTTACAGAATTATGGGAGTCACTTGCAGACCATGTCAAGCATGGCAATTTCCATGGGTACAGCCACAGGAGCATGGCCTATCGAGATACATGTCAGTGTCTGAGCATCTTAAAGATATAGGACAGGATTTGATAGCTCTTTCACTTCTTAACCCACCCATACCTCCCGCTGCCCTGTTCTTCCTCACCCCTCACTGCCGATCTACTCCTTTCCACCATTTCCCCTCTCCTCCCCTTCCCTCTGGCTGGCTCAGCCATGTTTTTTGGCCAGGGGGTTGATCAGAGTTCAGGATCTAGTCAGAGACTGCTTTTCCCAGTCCGGCTCTGCCCAGTCCGGAGTCGCAGGCCTGATGGAAACCAAAGACCTTGATAGTTTACTCTTTTCCAGAGTGTTCTGTTTTCTGTCTTTTGTCATTACTAATGAGTAAATTAAAATGATGGATACTTCCATGCAGTATATAGGATGCATAATCTAACCAAGAAGTATATTGATGCATAATCTAGTGTGCCTTCTCCTTTACAGACATGACTTCACTTTACAGATTTCCTTCTTTCCTAATCTATTCTGTCAGTTGGTAATGAGTTGCGTATGACATGCAAACAAACATAGAGAGACATAGAGAACCATAAATCAATATTTGTTTTGCTCCATTACTTTTTCAGGACATTTCTGATGGTGGTACAGAGAGTCTGTCGAATGTTTGTCTCTCTAACTGTTTCAGACGGTTGCATATTCAAGTAGAGGGGGAGCTGGAGTGCTGGGGATGAAAGGGAGGGTGGCGGTAAAGCCCCTGTCACGCTTGGCCAGCCTCTTGAGCTAAGGATGGCTTGTTGAGAAGCAGTGTGTGCGTCATGCACAAAGGGTGACGGAAACAGGGACAGATGCATTTCCTCATCCATAGCACAAAACAAATTTTGACATGTGGAACCCCTTGTAAGCATTTTTTCCCTGTTCTTAAGCTGTCATGCTCACACTGATTGAAGCAGGTGCAGTGTTGGTCACTTATTCCATAATATCCATGATATTCACAGTTTAATGTATATAATTGATACAACTGATAAACATTAAAGATTTACTGCTCGGCTTGGTATATTTTGCTTTTCTTCTTGAGCACTTCCTGTCACTGAAGATTATGTAACATCTAAAATTACAGCCCTATGTTTTGGCACTTCCTTTGCACAGTCAGTGGCTATGTTTGTGGTGTTCTGGTGACGCTACCTGTCGGGTGGCTTGCTTACAGGCAAACCAGTTGGTATGCGCCTTGCAAATGTGCTAGGTGTGTGCAGTGTCTGTGGTAGAGAGTATGTGCTTGTGTGTGCTTGTCCCTGTTAATGTGCGTGTGTGTGTGTGTGTGCGCATGTGCATGTGCACGCATGTGTCTATGTGTTTGGCTGTTCCTGTCTCTGGCCTGGCTCTTTTTCACCGCCTCTCTCTGTCTCTCCCGCTCTCTTGCTCTGCAATAACAGTGCTGACCTAGTTTCAGTGTGTTCAGGGCTGCTTGTGGAATTTTACAGAGGCCTGCCTGCCTGGCTAAAACACAGGCAGAAAACCATGACTGGGGATTTTTCATGTGTAGCATAATTGCAAATACTTAAATAAAGTGTACATCCTTATTTAAATATATTAGAAGATGTTATTTACTTAGCTAACATCTTGGTGAAATGTATGAGATAATATGTTAGAAAAGTCTTCCCAAATTGTTGTGGTTATTGAACTTTTTTGCATTTCTACCTTGAGTGATATATTCAGAATGTGGATTAGAGGGATCACTGATCAAGGATGCCCCCGATCCTCTACCATTCTCTGTTAAATCGTGAATAATTGCTGCCATGCACATGTTTATAGAAATATACCATCAAAAGTTTTTAAGCTGGGAAATAAAAAAATCTTTCCCTGTTCAAGAAAAAGAAGTGAAAACAGTTCTGTCGAACAGTTACACCAATTGTTAAGATTCTTTCCAACTTGTCTATTTTTATTTTCATTTAAAGACAGGTTTTATGCTGTTTAATGACATTTTATATGGCTAAGTTTGGTTTTTGAGACACAGTGCTTCCATCATCTTTGTGCCTTTGACAGATACTGGCATACAAGCTTATTTAAACACTTTTCTGTCTCTTTTTCAGGTTTGGGGGTGGGGTCATGGTGTCCAGAATGGACGGCTGGCACCCCCTTCACATCAGCGTCATACCCTTGGAGCTAAATGAACAGCACCTGGCTGGCCCTGCTTCAATCTATGAGAAGAGTCAATTTTACATCTATCCAAGAATCATCGCTGTATACAACATCCACATTCAAGGACTGAGCTTTTCTTCAACTGACTCTGCTCTTTCCCTGAATGCCTGCCAATCTTCCATTCCAGTGGTGGACACTGTTCTAACTTTTACCTCACTCTGTTCAGTACTTCTGAACTTGCTGAACTGCATTTACGCATCTTGCTTTCTTAAGGATCTGTTTGAAGTGGGTGGCCCGAAAAAGTGTCTCAAAGGACTAAAGGAAAAGACTCAAATGAAACACAGAAATAAACAGATAAAAGGCAACAGGATGGGAGAAGGGAAAGATGAAGTGGATGGTACCAAAACAACAAGGATTTCTCTCAGTTTTCCTATCAGCACTGGACTGCCTGGTTTCTCTGCACAAAAGCACTGTCCAATTATCAATCCTCCTTCCTCTTCATTTGATAGAGATGCTTCAAATAGCACTGCATGGAAGGAGGAAAGTCACAGAGGCAAACCAATGTCCAAAGGATCAAAATCAGACTACCTATCCTGCTCTTCCTCCTCCACTCTCCCTATTGATTTGACTGCACCTGTCAGTAAGAACTGCAAATCCACTATGTCCTTTTCTGTGGCTGGTAGTGGCCCCCACTTTCCAACATCTGCATTGCACACATCTGCTAAAATGGACTACTCAAGGGAGACACCTGGACCTAGTCTGCCTAATGACTACCCAGAACACTCAACAACAGAGACTGCGCATATCTTGTTCAACCTGAGTGCAAGAGCCTACCAAGGTCAGGTCACAAAGGACGTGGAGAGTGCAAAAGGCAAAAAACGTAAAGGAAACAGCCTACATGTGGAACTGAGCCTCCCTCTTCCCAGTATAAATCCACCATCATCTTCATCAAGCCCTCCTCCTCTTTCACCACCTTCTGTCTCTCCGTTGACCCTCCCTCCTCCATCTTTCCATGACTCCTATCAAGCAGTGCCAAAACCAGAGCTGCTGTGTGGAGTATGCCACCGTCTGTTCAGCACCGCCTCGTCCCTCACTGTGCACATGCGTCTTCATCGCGGTGGACGACTTCTCAGCTGCCGCCATTGTGGCAAAGCCTTTATCCATAATAAAAGACTGCAATCCCATGAGGCCACCTGTCGGCAAGCACTGCCAGCTTTTTCCATCCAGCCCAAACAGGAACCGTTGGAGGAGGGGAATGTGGGGAAAGCAAATGAGGCAACAGAGCCGGAACAGCTTGGACAAGAAACAGGACCTGGACGACCCATAAAGAAAGGACGAGGCCTCCAAGGACATCATGCCAGGGCAATGTCTCACAGTGATGCCCTCAGGGATGAGGATCACTTTGTGAAGATTGTTGATGGACATATCATTTACTTCTGCTCAGTGTGTGAACGTTCCTACATGACTCTATCAAGTCTGAAGCGCCACTCTAATGTGCACTCATGGCGGCGGAAGTACCCATGCCACTATTGTGACAAGGTTTTTGCTCTTGCAGAGTACCGCACCAAACATGAGGTGTGGCACACTGGTGAAAGGCGATACCAGTGCATATTTTGCTGGGAGGCCTTTCCTACCTACTACAACCTCAAGACACACCAGAAGGCATTCCATGGCATTAGTCCTGGCCTTATCTCAAGTGAGAAGACAGCCAATGGGGGCTATAAGCAGAAGGTTAATGCACTTAAACTCTACCGCCTACTACCAATGCGCTCTCAAAAAAGACCCTATAAGACATACAACCAGGCTTTGGCTGAAGGACTGCTCAAACCTGACCCATCAGCTACCTTGCCGTTGCCTCTAGGCTGCAACCTCCCTCCAAGTCTTGACCCCAGTAAACTGGACTCCTTCCTTAAGGACATTCACCCCCAAGAGATTAAGCCAGATCCTGAGAGTTTCTTGATGAAGATGGACACAGAGCAGTGCAGGAAGCTGGCAACAGTCCAGTCAGAGGTACCAGCAGAGGTCATTGAGAAGGAAAGGCCAGATTTACATCTCTCTGGCAACAGCAGCATCAAAGGCAAAAATGTCAAAAACCCAGACACAGCAGTTTCTTCTGTCATTACTTTTGGACATAGCAAACCCTCTGTCATTATGCATAGTACAGCACTCCCATCCTCTGTCATTGTTCAAAGAGATAAGACACCCTCTGGGGATGGAAAATGTCCTTCTGAGAACAGTCATGCAGTGGATAAGACTTTGCAAAAAACTCTTAAAAAGCATACACAAAAAGATCACACACATGCCCATAGTAAGTGGGACACCACCAGCACACGTACAGACATCTCAAAAATCCAACAGCTAACAGAAAAGATTCACAAGGGACGAAAAGCTCATAACAAGAGTGAGTCAAACAAGGTGGTTCCCATTTCTGTGGGTTCAGAGGTCAAAGGGAGTGGGCCTCTTTGTCAGATCACTGTTCGTATAGGGGAAGAGGCTATTGTTAAAAGGAGTATATCTGAGACAGACCTCATGAGAGACAAAAGTCCACAAAATAAAGACAAAAAGGGCAACTTTCTACATGGAGACCAGAGAGAACCACGGCACACCCATCACCACCACCACAAACACCATGGTCATCGCAGTTCCAGCCAGGAAGAAAGAGACTCTAAACTGCCAGGCAAGGTGAGGAAGTATTTCTTCCGACAAGAAGTCAGAGAGGACAGGAATGATCATGATGGAGAAGACAACCTATGGAGACCCTATTATTCATATAAGCCCAAGAGAAAGGCTTTGCATATGCAGAAGATCAAGAGCTGGCAGCGGAAAATGCACTACAAACGATCACTGCGGCTGATGAAGAGGGCAGAAAGACTAATGAATGATGTGAACAAAGAGGAGAATGGTTTAGAGGAAGAAGAAAAAGATGAAGTAATCGAGGAGGAAAAAGAAGTTCTTCGTCAGAAGGAGATCAAAGAAGACACTCAACCTTCTTGTGTTCCTGCAACAACAGAAGAAAAGGAGGAAGAAAAGGGGGGTCCTGGAAAGCGTGACCTTTCTTTCTCCACAGCTTTATCCCAGTCCACTCTGAATTCTCAATACACATGTTCCCCGTCCATCAAACAACGTTGGTCGGGGGACCAGGCTTCTGAATGTGGATCTTGTGGCCGCTGGTTCTCCAGCTCGAGGAAGCGAGACAAACATGAACTAACACATCTATTTGAATTTGTGTGTCTATTTTGCAGAGCTACTTTCCCTTCTCAGACAAAATTAGAGGAACATCAGAGAACCAGTCACCCAAAAAATAAACCTGTGCCTACCTCGGCTTCATGTAATTCAGAGTCATCAAGCAAGGAAAATACAACAGAATTAGAGGAGACAAGCAGTGCATTAAACAGGAGGTTCTTAGAAAAGGGGAGTACAGCTCGCTTGGGAAGAAGGCCACTGACTAGATATACCTGCTCACAGTGCGATAAAGTATGTAAGACCGCTGCTGCGCTAAATTGCCACCTGAAGCGGCATGAGCTAGGCATCACTACAGAGACCATGCAGCCAGTGATGGACACACAAAGTCACAATGCTGTGGTAGTAGAGGTTGACAAAGTTCAAAAGACAGATTCAGATATAACACCTAGGCATGCACAGCCCACCCCGGTTATAAACTATCTCAAATCAGATTCCCAAAACACACAGAAACAAGCAGGTGAAAGGAATGAAGAGCACCAAAGATTGGCTACTGGTGAAAGTCCAAAGTTAGCAGCTATAGACAAAATCCAGAGTTCACATTTGAGCACTGTATCTTCCCCAGTTAGACTCAGTCCAACACCAGAAAGGTCAAAAGTCATCTCCCCCAGCCTCCCCAGTGTGCTGGTAATGAATGGAGCAGAATGCCTGGACTTCCGAACTCCTGAGAAAAGGAGTTTAGATGTACGAGATCAGAGGAGAAGAAGCCTGACACCCACTGACAGACCAAACCAAGCCTGTCAAGTCCAAATGGCAGAAAAGGTTAGAACAGATGCAGATCCATCTATAGAGCCATCTATGAAAGAGAGTGCTTTGAGAAATCAAGAGGAAGAAACACAACAAGACAGGAATATTCACATCAGTGATCCTACACAAGAGGCTGCACAAGAGGCTCAAGATCTTAGAGTACCCAGAACAGCTTGCAGCATCCAAGCAGAGGATTTGTCGATGCCAACAATACTGGCAAGGGAGAGGGAGTTTTCCCAGCAAAATGCATACCAATACCCCACCAACAAAATTAGATCCACGGACAATGTGATGCTCATAGTACCCAAAGAGGAGCCACTGAGCCCTCTGCCCTCACCCACATGCTCTGTCATTCAAACCACTCACAAAGGACCCCCACAACTGCACCCTCATTCCCCTTGTCACTCTCCAAGACCTCTGAACCTACAGTTGCGGACACCTTTAGAGAAAAACCAAGCACACCAAGGCATTCACAGTGCTGAGAAGCAAAGATCTGTGCTTCCTACAGGTTCAGATCACAGCAGTGAGCCCCCCTCTTCTCGTTCTGCACTGCACCCCCAAATGCCCCATTCAGAGCCAGAGACAAAGGACAGCATTTCTTCAAGAGATCCCTGTAGAGAACCTGGCTATCCTGTTCAGGAGTATGCACTTCCCTTAATCATACCAGGAGAGTACTGCTCTGGTAAGAAACAGGAGGACCAGATGCTCATGTCATACCCTTCTGCACCCTTGTCTTTTGGTGCACTAGGGAAGATGGTACCCCATACTGACTCAACAAAATTGCCCTTTTACCCTGATCCCTATCAACTCCTATATGGCCCACAGCTATTACCATACCCATACAACCTCACCACCCTGCCTATGGCTCTCAATATGATGGCACCAGGGGACAAAGTTGAGCCCTTGCCCTTTTTACCCACTCTTTTCAACTATGCTGCAGTAGGTGCCCCTTTGCCCCACCCATTAGTAGTGAACCCCAGCCTGTATAATAGCAGCAGTAGCACAAAGCGAAACAGTGACAACCCATGAGCATATGTGGTGTCCGCAGCACTGAAGGAATACTGTACAGCTTAAAAGAGGACCAGACCTTAGACAGAAGATGTGTTGTTGCTGTTTGTTCAATGAACTACACAGACTTGCACAGACTTTTAAGTCTCTTTGGAAAAGTAGCAAAAACCATAGGTGTATGTACAAATTTAAATAGTGAAGTCATGGAGAGGTGTCTTGGAGGTAGGACCTATTGGTAAAGGGGAGGTTGTGCCCTGGTGATCTGGCGATCTCCTGGTCCAATGTGGACCTCTTCTCTTTGCCAATGGCAAACACACACCTCTGACGCACTACTCCTCTCCCTCTTTAGAAGAGTTAGAGCTTGGTTATCTATCCTCTCAGATTTATTATAATAACTGGTATAAATAATAAATCTGGACAGCTAACAGGGTGTATTTTCTGGGTAAAAAAAGACAAAAAATATAGTGTGCTTTCCACTAGTGACAGTATACCGATACCAGTCATATTTGTAGTTCTGATATAGGCTTTTATTACTGCAAATAGAAATAATATAGGGGCCAAGCTCTTCATTCTAAAATGGAAAGATGCACACTCAATTTGGTGAAGGAAGACAATAGCATATAAGTAGTTGTGTGTGTGTGTGTGTGTGTGTGTGTGTGTTTCAACTTCTCATCATGCATGTAGTTTGGGGTAGCTGTCTTTTTACAACATTATGTAGGCTCTGTTGTGTGTATTTTCAGTACTGGCTTCGATGTGAGCGTCTGCGCCTTGTGTGTGGGTGTCTTGAGGGTGATGTGTGCATGCACTGCACAGTTGTAGCCAGCAATGTTTGTGTTATATCCGCCTTGTTCAGTTAAGCGGATATTGATATCGATGCGGATATATGAGCATCATTCCTGGGCAGGATGTTACAACTTTTTGTAGATCAGCAACTAGAAAACTTAGATGAGGTTCTTCCTTCATCGGTCACAACTTAGCAGCTTTGATAGCTTTCCTACATGTCATACTGGATGGAGTTTGTTCATATGTGATCTTTTTTTTTTCTTTTTTTTTTTTTTTTTTAATACTAACCAGCATCATGGTTGCTTGTTAATTTAATGGCAATTATGTGGAATGGACTGCATTTTGCAATGTCATGTACACGGTGTGTTTGTAGAAGTTGTTGGAATGATTGTTAGGAGGCTCGAGTGAAGAACTGGACACAAAACTATTGTTTTTCTTGTTAAACATCTGAGTACTCAACAATTACCTTATCGTCGTTTCTAGAAAGGAAAAGAAGTTTAGTGGCCTTCTCCTCCCCAGTGCCCCCTGGTGTCCACCAAAGACACTCCATTTACTTGACTGAAATCTGAGAGAGACCAAGGTAAAAAAGCAGATGAGAGCGACAGAGAGAGTGGGAGGGAAGTGGAGCAAAGTACAGCGAGTCTGTTATCGCCAGTAGAAAGTCTGAATCTGTTATCTTCCATTACAAAAATCGTAAAAAATAAAGCTCTAAGCAGCTGCTGAATACCATTTTTCAGGCAGTCGTGATCTAAGGAAGCCTGTTACGTGTGAGCTGGGGGTTATGTTGGCTAGCCAACCGTCTCTCTCCACGTCTGCTCTGCAGTGCAAGAGTTGACGTCAGCTCCTCCTGACGTCCGCGCGTGGTCTGAGTTGCAATGCTTAGGACTTGAAAAAAAAGGAAGAAAAATTGCTCACTGACCTGGAGTGGCCTGAACACTCCTTTAGGACTTTCCTATATATA
>JAOVVG010000054.1:1979079-1990720 GCA_028566375.1 Leptodoras nelsoni | reverse complement strand
TCATGACTATTTACATTGTAGATTCTCACTGAAGGCATCAAAACTATGAATGAACACGTGGAGTTATGTACTGTAAGACAATTTAACAGACAATCAGTAGAAAACATTTTGATAAACATGACATAAACAATTGTTAATGCAAAAAAGAGATTTGCATGAATGTACAAAAGCATTTGCAAAATGTGAAGCCCAATGAGAAATGCTATTATGATGTCCACAAGTGACAAGGAGATGTGTAGATTGAATCAACAATTTGAGAAATTCAAATCTGATCTGAGAAATGAACCAAATCGACTGAGAAATAGTAAACAGTACTATTATGTAGTACAAAAGGCTTAAATTTCAAGATGGCGCTGCACGAGTGGCAGCTTGTTACACAGCACCCACAGGCTCTCTTCCTTATCTCTGGGGACTTTAATCATGCTTCTCAATCCTCTACTCTGCCTACATTCACACAGTATGTTACCTGCCACACCAGACAATAAAATGCTGGACTTGTTTTATGCCAGCACCAAGGAGGCATACATCTCAACACCCCTCATCCCCCTGGGTAGATCAGACCACAACCTGGTGCATCTTTTACCTGCATACAGACCTTTTGTACATAGGCAACCAGCTGTGATGCGCACTGTGAGGAAGTGGTCTGGGGAAGTATTCTGTGACTCTCATGGGGAAGACATTGATGGTCTCACACACTGCATTACGGATTATAATAACTTCTGTGAGGAAAACACTACCTATAAAGATGGTACGGTGCTTCTCCAACAGCAAACCCTGGATTAATCCTGACATAAAGACTCTCTTCAGGGAAAAAAAGAGAGCCTTCAGGTCAGAAAACAAGGAGGAGCTAAAGGTCGTGCAGAGAGAGTTGTGGAGAAAGATCAGGATGGGGAAGAATGAGTACAGGAGGAACATGGAAGTCAAGCTGCAGCAGAACAACATCAGTGGAGTTTGGAAGGACCTGAGGACTATTTCTGGCCATAAAGAATCAAACTCACAGACTGATGGAGACCAAAATTGGGTGAATGATCTGAAACTCAATAGATTTGATCAGACATCTCCCCCCCCTCCATCCCAGTCCTCTCTGCTGCAGACCCCCTCATTTACACCTCCAGTACACTGTCCTAGCACAATTCTCACCTTGCTGTCTGCAGCATTCAGCTCACAGCCAACTATTCTCCATAGCAGCCCACCACCCCATCCACTAACACCAAGCAACACACAGCCCCCCTACCCCAGCTCAGGAAGATCACAGCAAAGAAGGCTGTGGGTCCCGATGGTATCAGCACCAGGCTCTTGAAGTCCTGTGCAGACCAGCTGTGCAGGATAGTTGAACACATCTTCAATTTGAGCCTGAGGCTGGGGAGGGTGCCACCATTGTGAAAAACATCATGTGTGATACCTGTCCCCAAGATTCCGCACCCCAAGGACCCAAGTACTGTAACTACAGGCTGGTGGCACTTACATCACACCTGATGAAGACCCTGGGGAGATTAGTCCTTGTCAATCTCCTCCCCTTGGTGAGCCCATTTATGGACCCTCTTCAGTTCACCCACCAACATGGCATTGGGGTGGACAATGCCGTCATCTTCCTCCTTCACCGAGCTCTCTCTCACCTGGACAAGCCTTGGAGCACTGTGAGGATCATGTTCTTTGATTTCTCCAGTGCTTTCAACATGATTCAGCCAGCACTACTAAGGGACAAGCTGGAGTATGTGGGGGTGGATCAACTCCTCACATCCTGGATCTTGGATTACCTCACCAACCGTCCACAGTTTGTGAGGATAAGGGACTTAAAGTCTGATCGGGTCGTCTGCAGTACAAGGGCCCCCCAGGGAACAGTTCTGTCCCCATTCCTCTTCAGCATCTACACTGCAGAATTTCACTACAACTCCCCAACCTGTCATCTGCAGAAGTTCTCTGATGACTCAGCAGTCATTGGCCTCATCACAGATGGAGACGACAGGGAGAACAGAGAGCTAGGACAGGACTTTATACACTGGTGCCAGTGGAACTACCTCCAGATCAATGCAGGGAAAGCCAAAGGTGCTGAGGAGACTGAGGTCCTTTGGAGTGCAGGGGCCACTTTTCCTTACCTTTTTCAACAGCATGGTGGCATCAGCCATCTTTTATGGTGTGGTCTGCTGGGGCATCAGCAGCTGCTGATGCTCGATAAACTAATCAAGAAGGCCAGCTCTGTCTTGGGGAGCCCCCTTGACACGGTGGAGGTGGTGTGGCAGAGAGGAGGATGATAACAAAACTGTCATCTATGATGGACAGCAATACCTACCCCATGAAGGACACACTGACATCACTGGAGAGCTCCTTCAGTGACAGGCTGCTCCATCTAAAGTGTCTGAAGGAGAGGTATCACAGTTCCTTCCTTCCCGCAGTGGTCAGATTATATAATCAGCACCACTCCATACAGACCACACATACTGTACATACCAGAGACAACTCTCAGCATGCAATAAATCAATAAATAACAGCATCTATAGTATATCATTCTGTACAGAGTGCAATTATCTTATTAGAGCAATATTCAAATATTGGTGCAATATCTTATTTTTAGTGCAATATTCTGTGCCAATGTTTGTCTTTATATATATTGTTTAAAGGTGTCTATATGCTGTACTATATTTTTTATACTTTATATTTTTTATATTTTTTATTTTTCACTTTACATCTTATTGCCTTTCCATGGATGCTGCTGTAACAAAGAAATTTCCCCGATGTGGGACTATTAAAGGATTATCTTATCTTATCTTATCTTATCTTATCTTATCTTATCTTATCTTATCTCATCTCATCTTAAATAAGTCCATGTAGGATTGGATCATGGTCATATCTCTGTATTTGAGGTATGAGTAAGCAGAACAAGCGTCACTGTGCGGATGCTGATCTTCTCACATCCTCACAGTGTTTGTGATATACATCAGCACTGCTGTGTGTGATATGCTAATGCTCTAACAGCATAGCCCTCTTTATCCGACGCTCTGTCTTCCTCAAATGCTGTGATGGATGTTCGTATTGTAATCAGAGCAAGCTCTTTGTGTGTGTGTGTGTGTGTGTGTGTGTGTGTGTGCCTAGCAGTCTGTGGTGCTTCAGTGAGTGTGTAGTCATTAATTAGATTTCCAGAAAAGAGGCTCAATGCTTAGGATTATGATAAAATAACGAGGCACAGATTTAAGAAATGCCAACGGCTGTCTTACAGTAAAGACAGAAATTCTCAACATCCTGTGTGTGTCTGTGTGCATGTATTTATGTGTCTGCCGTGGCATTAACTTGATGAATTTTGCAAACACAGTAACCTGAAAGTGTCACAATTATTTCTTGTTATCAGAACCTCTAACTATGACACTTTTAAAGGATATTAGCCATTAATATCTGTTAATAAGGTCTGTTATGTGTGGAGGTCTTGGAAAAACCATTGACAGTTGATGTGGCAAAAGTGATCGCTTGACTTTATTATACACTGATCATAACATTAACACGACTGACAGGTGATGTGTGTAACACTGATTATCCTCGTACAATGGCACCTGTAAAAGGGGTCGGATATCCAGTATTAGGGAGCAAGTGAAGAGTCCGTTGATGTGCTGGAAGCAGAAAAAATGGGCAGGTGTAAAGTGGGTAACTTTAACAAGGGCCAAACTGCGATGTCTAGATGATTAGGTCAGAGCATCTCCAAAACATCAGGTCATGCACTGGTAGTACCAACAAAAGTCCCAACCTTGCAACTTGCAGGACTTGGTGCCAACATCTTGGTGCCAGATACCACAGCACACCTTCTGAAGTCTTGTAGAGTCCATGCTTCAATGGGTCTGAGCTGTTTTGGTGGCACAAGAGGACCTACACAATATTAGGCAAAGTGGTTAGCAAAAGTGGTTTTAATGTTATGGCTGATCGGTGTGAATATATTTGACCAAGGTTACCTTGGGGCAAAGATCATGTTGTACAAGGAACCAGTTTTATAAATCCAGTGGTGGTAAAGACAGTTCTTATCTAAAACCTTAAAAGCTACACCATACTAATCAATTATTGTGGTCTAAAATGACAGGTGTTTCAGTTTCATTGTCTAACCCCTGTATATATATATATATACACACACACACACACAGTATTTTACCATAGTGAAGCAGAGAGATGCCTAAACCATTCTGCATGTAATCAGACAGCAGCTATCAAAAGAGTGACCATGTTAAGGGTTTTCCCAGGCTGCATGTTTTTCAAGCTATTTTTACTCTGCACTGCAAACTGTACTCACTGGGAATGAAAAAAACAAACAAGCAAAAGATGCCCAAAAGATGTGAACAGAAAAAGACTTTCCTAAGACATCTAAGCAGATGAATATTTGATTAGGCCACAAATAGACGCATTCAGGGACCAAGTCTGGTAACAATAGACATCTGAAGCAACTATTTACAGAAAGAGGGCATTTTAAATTTATAATACTATCCTTGTAATACGATTAACCAGCACTGCTAAGAAATGTGTTTGGGATAATTGGTTGAGTTTAAAGCTCACAGCATTATTTTCACCCAGACAAGTCACAATCATTCTGTAAGAGTGATGAAAAATGATTGGGATCGTTACAGACCCTCTGAGCACTCGTTCGCAGAGTAAAGAGTTAAAATAATGGCCCAGAGCCGTTCTAAATGTCACTGAGTGGGAGGGGTAAGATCTTGTATGTTAAATACAGAGAAACTTAGAAACAGAAGAAAAAGAGAGAGGGAGCTTCTTTGTGGTTCTTCCAGGTTAAATTTAATTTCTTAGATTCAATCCAGACATCTAGCTTGAAGGGAGTCATGCTATACCACTGTGGTTTATTTATTAAGTATAAGGATATGCTGCAGAATCAGAGCAAAAATGGTTATATCACCAGGAGACATCATCGCAACTTAAAGAAGACAGGCAATATTTGTCTTTGGATACAAACCTGAAAAAATTAGATGCACAAGAACTGAAAGTAGAACTTCTAAAATGAGAATCAGTGATGGTGAGGGGAACACTTTTTTCCCTAGAACTTTTGTACTAAAACTTGATCTCGGCAAAACCCCCAACACCGCTCTCAGCATGAGGAACCATCATTACTGTAAAGCATGGTGGTGGTAGCATAATTCAGCATTACCATTTGGCTCTTTGTTGCTTCTCTAACAAATCCCCTCCATATCCAGACTCTGATTATAGCAGACATTCTGCTCTAGAGTCAAGGTTGTTCCATATTCGTTTGATTTTTAACAATGGATTTAACATCGTAAGTTTAGGATTAACTTTTATAACCAAACTGGAATTGACACTTCTCCAGAACTTCCTTCTTGCTGTTTGTTTCCGGGTCCAGGTGTATTAATATTGAAATCATGTGACACTTGATGATGAATGGAGTTGACTCCATTCAACTCCAGATCAACTTGAATTCACCGCAGTGAAGGGGTGAACACTTATGCAAATCACAATCAATACTGATTTGTACTCCCACTTCATTCCTGTGGGGAATTTTGTATAGATGCATTAAAATTCTAATGAAGTCCATCTCACTTGTACATGGTAATACTACAAAATGGTTCAAAAGGTCAAGGTACAAACAGTGTTTCAAATAGACCTCTTTAAATACAGTGGTAGAACTTTTTTGAAGGGTGTCTTATATGTTTATATATGGGTTCAAAGACACACCCATCTATTATGCCCATCAGTCCCACTCAAAGACATGCCCAACACCCACTGTCTGAAGGTAGACCATTCCTGTCTTTTCATTTCTTGATGACATGGAACTTAAAAATGGTGCCTGATGCCTCCTCTACTGCATTTAGTGTTTTCATGCTCACAGGGAAGGTTTGTTTTTAAGTTGTGGCATGATTGTCAGTGCAGGTTAAACACTAATGAGCACCAGGATTGAATCTTTTAAAGCAGGCATATGGATCATAATAATATGAAGAATATAAATGACAGAATCCCATCATGTTACCTGATTTGTAATTAAAATGCCAAATTTAAGGCTAAAAGTCTATCTCTTTTTTTTGTCTGTCACAGGCTTCTGGAACTTTGGCCTGCAGTTCCTATAAACCAGCACTGGGGGGCGTTGTGTAAGTGTCTAGCCTACAGTAAAGCAGCATGCGATCCCTTTGTCTACTCCCTGCTCCGGCACCAGTACCGGAAAGCCTGCACTGACATCATCAACCGGATCCTAAAACGCAGATCGATGAACTCGTCAGACGAATGGCAGCGAGCGAACGGTCCCAACACCGTCGTTCAGGCCATGGAGCTACCGATGCCACTGAAGGAATGTACAGCATAACAAAAAACAAAGAAATGAAAACTACTAGCTGCAGTGATGGTGTGGAGCATCAACGCACAAGAACTGTGAACAACACACTCTACTGCCAGATCCTACCAAACCGATCCTCTAGAGATTCCAGAATGGTCCGGGGTCTAGAATCATAATTTTCAAGGACTTTTTTAAACAGAAGATTCTGGAAAAATCTGGAGAGTCCTGTGTTTTAGAGTGGAAGTTAGACACACACCTTCTGAAACAGAGGAGTTCTGGAGAGTCCCACATACAGTGGTTTCTTTCCAGACAGAACTGTATTCTCCATGTTCCAGGGAATTCTATAAAACTTATCATTTTACCGATTTCCAGAGAATTTTAGTGCTTATATTTAAAACTTTAAACCTTTAAAGAGTTTTAAAGCGCTGGAGTGTTTCATTCTTTAAAGCAGTAGATCCTGAGAGTTCTACTCTAGAATAAAAGATTTTGGATCATTATATAGACCTTCATTCTCTAGGTTGAAAGGTCTGAAAGAGTTACATCATGAAGGGTGATACAATCTCAAAGGTTCTACCCAATTCTGTTCTCCATCATGATGGATTCTAAAGAGTTCACTTTCTGTTATTAAAAAAAAAGACAATTATAGGAATTTCTGGTTAACTTCTTTGTTTAGTGTCCAAGCTTACCATGAATCTAAAATGCAAAAATTCCCCAGAGAGCCGGGTTCCCTAGAATGTTGAATGCAAGAGACTTCTGGAGAATTCTTAGAATTCTCTCAAGTGGAGAACCCTATTTTAGAGTTGTGGTGTTTACAGCAGACCACAGTCCACAATGCATCATGCAAAACGTGTAGAGAGTCCAGTTGCTTATAATGTAGAATTTGATTTAGAGTTCTAGAGAATATCATAGCATTAGAGTTTCATCAATTTAAACTGCAAAAAAAATCAATTAATCAATTAATAATCCAGATCGTCCTGTTGCATGAAAATGGAGATTTTTCTGGAGAATTCATGAGCTTGGAAAATTTTAAAGATACAAGTTGTCCACAGTAGAATATTCTAGAGTTCAGTTCTCAAGCATGAAACTCTGTAAAATCTTCACCATGCAATGTAGTTGCCCAACAACGTAGAATTCAAGAGAGTTCTGGACAGAGTGTGTTCTGGGGAGTAAAATGAGGTATAGAGTTATGTTGTCCAGAACAGAATGTTCTAGAGAGTTCAGTTGAAAAGTAAAAGAAAGTGTGAAAGAAAGTGTTCCACTCTATCAGACCATGACAGAGCGCACATCAATTACGTCCAGTGTTTCCAACATCTATAGTGACTTTCATACTTTTTCCTGCTTGCAAAGCACTTCATTGGTGAATTTTATGATTCCTCCAAGAGCGGTGAACTGCAAGGTCAAGGTCATGACAGAATATATACAGTATACTACATATACAAACCCTGTTTCCAGAAAAGTTGGGATACTTTTTAAAAATGCACTAAAACTGAAATCTGTAATTTGTTAATTCATTTGAAGCTTTATTTACCATACAAAAGGACAAAGGATTCTCCTCTTCATGATGCTCCATACATTTACAATAGGAGACAGATCTGGACTGCAGGCAGGCCTGTCAAGCCACGCTGTTGTAACTGGTACAGAATGAGGTCTGGCATTGTCCTGCTGAAACACACACGGAGTTCCTGGGAAAAGAAGTCGTCTTGACGGCAGCATACGTTTCTCCAAAATACCAGTATAACCCTCTGCATCAGTGGTACCTTCACATATCTGCAGATCCCCCATGCTGTGGGCACTGATGCTCCCCCCAGGCCATCACAGATGCTGGTTTTTACACTTTTCATTGCTAACAGTCTGGATGGTCTTTTACACCTTCAGCACATATAATACGATATCCATTTTCCCCAAACAAAAGCTGAAGCGTGGACTCGTCTGAGCACAGAACACGTTTCCACTGTCTTTCGGTCCAACTCAGATGACTTCGTGCCCAGAGAACTCTCCGGTGTTTCTGCACTACATTAATATTGCTTCCTCTGTGTATAATACAGTTTCAGGTTGCATTTCTTAATGCAGTGGTGGACTGTGTTAAGTGACAATGATTTTCCAGAGTCCTCCCAAGCCCATGCGGCTATGTCCATCACGGTAGCATGATGGTTTCTTAAACAATACCACCTGAGGGCTCGATGGTCACGCACATTAAGCAGCGGTTTCCTCCCTTGGTCTTTACACAGTGAGATTTCCCTGAGACTCCCTGAACCTTTTCATGATATTATGAACTGTAGATGGTGAAAGACCGAAATTCTTTGCAGTCTTATACTGAGAAACTTTGTATTTGAACTGACTGACAATTCTCTCATGAAGTTTGGCTCAAAATGGTGAACCATGACCTATCCTCGTTTGCAGCCATCAATTTCTAAATATGTTTATATTTAACAAACAGAATTACAGAAACTTTTCTTTGAGTTTCAAGTTGTCTTGCATTTCTAGAACGTGTCCCAACATTTTTGGAAATGTGGTTTGTTTATATATATGTATCTAAATGGAGTGTTGAAAGCGTACATCTATCCATGTCTACAAGATATTGTAAGACGGCTCCAGTGGAAGTGCACGAAGAAGCATGGATGATTCATCTGAAATGTAGCACACATATCTAACTCAACTTGTGCTCTTTATACTGGAGTTTAGTGCTGCTATAGTCTGTGATATGTACAGAGAAACCTTAATTTCCTTGGAATTCATTTGAAGAGCAAGACCCTGTTGGGTTGTAGAAAATAAAGTCTTATCTACTGATGTGGGACAATTTGACACACTGGACTTTACTACAGAACGGGTGTTGGGGAAGTCGATGTGGGCTTCAGCAGAACCCTCTCATCCATGAACAGCACCATCTCTCCTGAAACTTCCATTGTTTCCCCCACATGCTCCAGCCGACTCTCTCAGAAACCAATTAGTCCATGGCTGGCAGCTGAGACAGAGAAAAGAGAGAGAATGCTACGCTCCCTCCTGGCCTCTCACACTGTCAGATTAATTGACAGAGTTTCCCTGCTCCAAGAGAGGCGAAAGGACAAATCATCTCCGCTGTGTGTTTAGTGCCTTCTTCCTCCAGCGTAATTGAATTTACATTGAGATCAGCTAGCCCCATCACTAATCTCAGACTATTTATACTCAAGTTGTGGATAGAGTTTATTTGTGATGGTGTGCTTTGGGAGTAAACCTAGAATTTGTAGCTTTTATTAGATTTTATTAGATTAAACGTCCTTGTTACGCGTTATGCATGAATCCGTTTCTTATCTACAAACACTTTTGACATGACTCTGACCTAGCAACCAACTACCTCTACACTCACGTTGTTTAGTTCATAGTGACTAAAGAATGATAGATGAAATCCATGAAATCAAAAGCAGTGTTTTAGATTTGTGTCCTATACCAGTTATGATTCTTAATACTACCACAACCATGTTGAATTCTCTAATCTGATTGGTCAGAATGTGTTGATTAACTTTCTAATATGTTATCATTTCTAGAGCGACTCATACAGCAGACGCTGCATGTAAAAGCATTGAGTCTGATATGGTGACATTTTATACGAGGAGATGTTTATTTAACATATATGGAAGGAGTCTCCAGTGTCAGGGCAACAGTCAGAGGTCAAATTCAGAACATAATGATGTGCCAAGCTGTGTTTTGTCTTATTAACATCAAGAGGGAGAGGGAAGAAAAGTGAGGCTAGAGAAGGAAGGACGTTTATAGCTGCTATAACCTAAATGAGAACAGGAAGTGACTATAAATGGATGAAACCATACATTACAGTGGTTTAAGAAAAATAAAACATGTTGGAATGTAGTGTTACAGTAAAATAACCAACCTCATAGTGGAAACATTGTGGAGTTCATTTTCCTATAACAGCTCAACACTGAGTGTTTTATTATGTAATATTATTAGGTTAGCTGCAGGTTATTTGACTAACTTCCTGTTTTAAAAGGAAATCTCACAGGCACTGTTGTGCTTCATCTGCAGGAGGTCAATAATATATGGACTAACATTCTGAGTTTGGTGTTCTTGGAAAACCTGGTGGTGAAAATTAATTTGAATTATTGGTCATGAGATCTGTGTGTGTGTGTATGTGTGTGTGTATGTGTGTATGAGAGAGAGAGAAAGACAGAGAGAGAGAGAGAGAGAAAGAGAGAGAGAAAATATGATGGACTTCTGTAGCAGAAATCTGTAGTCTTGTGGAGCAGAGTGCTATAAGGACCGGACTGTTCCAACTTCATGCTTTATTAGACATGTGACTTTAAGTGCTTACCATTTTGTTTTATGAATCAACCATTTTGTTTTTCTTTTCTTCTTTCATTCTGTTTTTTAATTCTATTTTTCTTTACATTCCTATAGCCCATGAGTGTGAGTCCAGGATATATAGAGATAATACAGACATATAAGTATGTGCCTATTATAATGATCATTTTATACAACATATTACACAATATAAGATATTAATATACAGTATAAGATGATGCAGTTATCCTGATAAGAAGTTTACCTGGACGCTAGCTCGATAACATTAGCATGCTATTAGGTCTGTTTTCAGGGGAATCGTTTCCGTACGCCCACGCCGACTTCCCCCTCTCGACTCTGAAGTGTGCATCAGCTACACCACATCACACAACCGTCCACTCGAAGGATTTTTCAAAAGGAACACACTCAATCATGTAGGCAACAGGACTGTACTTAAAGTTGTAGTAAATTTACTCTGAGATTCGTTTCCTGTTAAGTCTGTACACTGCAAATATGAATGCACTCTTTCTAATATGGTATTGTTTCTATAGTAACAGCTGGTGATATAAGGGGGATTTAACACTTCAGGGGCATGCTGATGGAGGAAATTAATGAAACCATTTGTGAGGCCAAGTCTATATTTTGGCAGGAAGTTTGTTACCATAGAAACAGCTAATTTATACATGTAGTACAATCTCGGTTATTTAGGATGAAGTATTTAAAGCTGACATTCCTTTCCATTCCCACCGACATTTCAGTTCGGCTCATGAAACTCCAAAATGAATACCGGATATTAAACACTAGGTTGTCAGTATTTGGCCAGTCCTGCTGTAAGAAGCAGATTGGATAATAATTAATAACATGTTTTTATATTCAGGGTTTTGCTAATCTGACATCTTAGCAGTGTTAGTGCAGCTCTTCAAATTAGCAGTCCATCACATTAAAATGTGCTGAAAATCTGTCTGAGGCATTCCTTGTTACACACACACACACACACACACACACACACACACACACACACACACACACACACACACACACACCAGGGGATGATGTTTCTCTGAGGAATGGTCAATCATGCAATCATGATCAGATGCAGAGGTCATG
>JAOVVG010000054.1:324028-335621 GCA_028566375.1 Leptodoras nelsoni | reverse complement strand
AGTGCTCAGTATAGGTGGTTGGTGGGATGTGACATGTACATTCATATACCCATTTGTGTGCTTTGATGGTGAGAAGCTATGTACATTTTACTCACTCTCCTTTCTGTCAGTAGAGAATGCTGTCTGGTGTGTTTTCGTTGTGCTTGTTGAACTTAATGGTGCTCTCAAGTGCCAAAAATATTAAATAGAAAATCAACAAAAAAAACTTTTGGTGTTTTTCTGCTGTAACTTGTTTACCTTTCACTATTTGTCTGCATGTATATTCAAAGTGTTCTTTTTTTTAATTCTCAGACACTAAAACTGGCGGTCAGAGATATGTTTACATGTCTAATAGTATGACATGGCATGAAGCTCAGGCTTACTGTAGGCAGTATCACACAGACCTGGCCAGCACGAGAAGCACAACAGAATACTCAGTGATAGTGGGACTGATCTCTGGCTGGACGTGGATTGGTCTGTTCAGAGACTCCTGGAAGTGGATAGACCAAACCAACTTCTCTACCATCAGTTGGATGTCCGAAAAACCTGATAATGCCCTGGGGGATGAAAATTGTGGTTATTTAATTAACAATGAGGCAGTTGATGCACAGTGCTCTGACTTAAAGCCTTTCATTTGTTACTCAGGTGAGGTAAAGTTTTATTCACTCTTATATCTAGACAAATTTTAACTGTTTTTAGAATGCCAGTTTAAATGGGTGCTCAGGTTTCCATTTTTTTATATCCAGAGATCACAGGAATGAAGCAAATTATACGGCTGGAGGTTCAATCCAATCAGAATGTAAATGATCTGGCAATAATGATGACCCTCTTGGAGCAGGTAGACCTATTTACAGTTATAGGATTCACTGGAGGTTAATGTCTCTATCCTGCATTATTTAAAAAATAAAGTCTTATTCCTTTGTTCAGATGAAGCAGAAAGTGAAGGATCATGGGATGGCAGAGAACATCACAGTGAAATGGAGGAAGCAACCAGATGGAATGGTGTTTCTCAAGAAGAAAGGAAATAACACTACCGTGGGAAATGGAGAGCTCTAAGTCTATAGCTGTGTCCAGATTGTGTAATTCTGTAGTTCACTGGCCATGTGTGAGTAATATGTTCTCTCTGTTCACTATTAAAGGTATAGTAAAGAGAAAGAAAGACTAATTTTGTCTTTCAGTTCATTTCTAAAAGTAATATTTGCATTATTCATTTAGTTGTCTACCATGTCTCTTTACTCCAAATGTATTTGAGATGAGATGTGAGGTGTTGGATGTTTGCTTATTTAGTTTTGCAGATATGATTGTAATGTAGTTAACATGTAAGTACAATCTAATGTTTTGTGTAAATATATATGCAAATGTGCTCACTTCACACAACTTTAAAGATCCATCCCATATAACTCCTACAGTATATAGACACTTTCTCTTTGATAATCAATATCTAATCGTCCTATTTGGATTTTCCAGACAACTGAGGGTCTGTAATACTTCATGCATGATTCATAATACTATAGTGAACCCTATATGTATATGCAGATGAGCTTATGGTCTTTAGCCCATGTAGTGTTAGTCTCCAGCAGCTCCTTACTATATGTTCTGTGCATGATGTAGAATCTCATATCAAATATAATATAATGCTAGTGTGTTGTCATGGACTGTAGAACCAATCAGCTTGAAAGGAGGTATTTTGGTACTTTGCATTAATCTTCATTTTCTCTCACGTATTGCATTAATCATATGTAGCTAGGACATTTTGTTATTATGATTCACTGTCCTTGTGTCTGTGTGTGTACGTGCAGATGGCCACAGAAGTATTTGTGCCAGCCTAGTCTAGCTTGCAGGTCTTGTGCTTTGACCTTGTGCCGTGCTCTCAGACATAGCATTCCGCATTACAACCTTCGCCCGATATGTGCGTCAACATCTGTCTTGCAAGATTGTGCCCTCTCACTATGTGTGTGTGTGTGTGTGTATATAAATACTCCCTTGTCATTGTCCGTATTTTGAGATCCTTTGAATAAACCTGCATAAGCTTACGCTGTGTTTGCTGTGCTCATTGAATCTCCCAGCGCTGAATCACTGAACTCTGCCAGAGGGACGAGCTGATTTGACGAGAACACGCAAGGTTGCAGATAATCAACTTAACACAGCTAAAAATTTCTTGACTTCAAATTGTCCAGCTAGATGTAATGCACAGAGGTACATAATACAACTGCTGTAGTAAGTGACAGAACGAGTTAGAATGAAGTGAAATAAGCTGACCAATTGTCGAAATTGTTGCTTAAGCAGTTCTTGAGATAATGATAACTGTCATCCCTCAAGGGATGAAATTTCATGACATTTGGCATGTATCTAAAGAATGTAATATTGGTGCAAGGTGTGAAATTTCAAAATTAAGATATTTCTATGTCTATTTCAGCACTGCCTATAGCACAACATGATGATATTTGGCATGTTTCTAAAGAATGAGGTGCTGATGTGGGATATGAATTCTTTAGTCTTGAAGTCTTTAGTCTTTACATCATAGCATATTGCCTAGTGAAATGCTAGATTTTTGCCTTGAGCATTATTCACTAGGTGGTGCTACACGTTAGTCATAATAAATTTGGGAATAAGCTAGGATAACGCACCTTCTAGAGGCCAACTTGCCATAATTTGTGCCAAAATATTTTTTTAGTGCTTTTTTAGTTTTTTTTGTGCTTTTACAGATAGCACGAGGTGTCTCAGTTCTGAGCATATTGTACACCACACAATACTGCAGACTTCTGATCAAACTACAGAAAAGCAAGCTTACAGAGACTTTAAGTAGCATATAATGATACCATGAAGATGTTACTTAAGGGGCTTAGATGGTGTAGTATAAGTGAGATGTTTGTGGGTGCAGGAGTAAATACTTTCCACACTGTGTTGAGAATTTTGTATGGATAAATTCATTTGCTGGCTTAATGAGACTGAGACCGAAGTACCACATCCGTGGAGACATTGGTACATTTGAAGTACACTTTTCTTTGTGCTTTGTATGTGGATTGTTTGTTGTTATGTATCTATTGTTGTATGTGTTTTTATTTCTGAACACTGAGTCTATAATAAAGGTTTGTTTGATTGATTGATTGATTGATTGATTGACTGTCCCTGATGAAGTAGAATACATGAACTATGTGGAGTAATAATAATTGTATAATGTGCGGGCCCTGCACAATCTCTCCTGCTTCCCCCTGAGCTCTATCTACAGCGGCTCCACTGTGCTCAGCATTTCACTCACTGGATCCTAAAGATCTGACACCTCATTTATAAAATTTTGCATGGACTCCAGAGTGAAAACACACACACACACACACACACACACAAACCAGGAAATTGCTTGTGCACAAAAACATTCATTCATCTTTGCAACAAAATGTCTGAAAATATGGTCTCGTCTTTAGTGTTCTGTTGGCATGGTCTTCCATCAGTACCAAAAATGCCATTGTGCCATAGTCAATGCACTATTTTTTTGCTTATGTATATCATAATATATCCTATTAATAGGAACTTATGAAATTACACATCTGTTTAAAGCCTACAATTACCCGCAAATAATTACAATATATATCAGCATTATAATAATAGAACATAATGATTTCAGATAAAGGATTAACAAATTGTAGACTGCAAATAATTCATTCTTTTTTGTGGCAGCAGGGCCATGGTCAAGTGTTACCAATTTGGGGAACCTTACAGAACAGTTTTGCTTGTACTGTTATGCGCCCCACACAGGTTGGATTCTAGAGCGGAGTTTATTGTTGTAGTACAACCAGACCAGACAGGTACACAGTTTCAGGGAAATCAAAGTCTCAGTTCTAGAGTTCACGTAAACAGAACGGACAAAGTCAATGAAAAAGTCAAAAATCCACCAGAGCATGGATGGTCAAAAAACACAAAAGCAAAATGTAGAACACTCAGAAGATCCAGAACACAAGGGATAGTAGCGGGCAGGGGAGATCCACACTCTGGAGAAACAGGTCTCAGCAAAACAGAGAAAGTTCAGATTAGCATGGCAAGAACAAGACACCAAAAACTTGGAACATGGCAAAAGACAGGAACAGGATGCATAGCTTCATGAACATGACTTGGACTCGTGGAACAGAGAGACGTGGAGTAGGGAGGCAGTCCACATTGAACCGCCCTGAGTCCTATTTATACTCCTCAGGGCGGCTTAAATGCAGAACACAAGATGGCTGCCAGCAGGTGCATCCAATTGTGCAGTGCCCTGTGGGAAATGCACTCCAGATGTTGAGTCCGAATCAGGCGCCCTCTGGCGGCCAGGCATGACACATACTACTAATTTTGAACAGTTGAACTTTTTTTGAGTATGCTGCAAGCATCAATTTCTACATTTGTTTAGATTTAACAAATAGAATTAAGTTTGTCATTGAAAACACTTAAAATCGTTTCTTTGTCCTTCTGTCCATTCATTAACAAATTACAGATTTCAGTTTTTTGCATTTTTCGAAAGTGTAATTGGGTAGTGCTGTGCCTTACAGCAAGAAGGACCTGGGTTCAAAGCCCTCAGGATTTGAGGGATAGGGAGAGTGAGAGTACCGTAGTTTCTGTAGGGGAAAATGTGGCTGCCTTAGGAACAGTTACCAATCCCCCAATTCCAGCACCAAAGGCTAGTCTGTCAGGGCGGGACGGTATCCATCTACTCAGGAAGTTCTGTTCTCACTTCTTGCAGCAGAGCTCATAGTCTCAGCACAGGACTACTTAATCTCTGACAATCCAGAGCCAAGGCCAGGGAGCAGACAAACAGGCTAAACCGACCATCTGCTAGCTGTATGGAGTCGTCACTCAGGTTCCATCATATTGAGACTGTGTCTGTTCCCCGAGCAAAACAAATATGTAGAAATACTCAGAAAGTTTACTTTAGTAACCTAATTAACATAAAATTAGATCATATTGAATGAATGGCCAGCACTTTTGATCTGAAGCTAGGACTGTACTGTGTCTAACAGAAACATGGATTAAACCAGATGAATCTGTAGCATTAAATGAAACTAGTCCTCCAGGATACAGTTCCATACATCAGCCTCATCTAACTGGTAGAGGAGGAGCATCGCAGTTATTTATAATGATAATCTAAACGTCTCACAAAAGTAACATAATGTAAATAACCACAAAAACTAAGGCAGCCCAGTCGATTCCTCTAATTATTATTTATAGACCCCCAGGGCCGTATTCAGAATTTCTTTGACTCTGGGTTAGGGTTAGGAGTAAATCAGAATGTAATAGGACCCACTCACAATGGTGGGCACACACTTGATCTAATATTAACATTCGGACTAAATATAATAGAAATAGAAAATGTACAGTTCCACAGTCTGCAGCTGTCTCAGATCATTATCTCACCTCCTTTAAAATTTATCTTAGTCATAATATGTGCTCTTTGCCACGATACCTATACTGTTAATAAGAAAAAGACTGGAAGAAAAATAAAAGAGTTAAATAAAAAGAAGAGAGAAAGCTGAGCCACTGCATCTGTGAGCGCTGCCAGGAATATTCATGATATTATGAACTGTAGATGGTGAAAGACCCAAACTCTGTGCAGTCTTGTGCTGAGAAACATTGTGTTTGACCTGTAGACAATTCTCTCATGGAGTTTGGGACAAAGTGGTGACCCACGCCCCATCCTCACTCACAGAGACTCAGCCTTTGGTGGAGGCTCCTTTATACTCAGTCCTGATCACCTCACCTGGTACAGGTACACTCATCACTGTGGAACCAGAACTGAGTTCCTGTAGAACCTTTCAGTCTCATTCTGCCTCTGTAACAACTTGTTTGAGTGTTTTGCAGGCATCACATTCTGCTGTTTGTCACTGAAAACCTTTTCTTTGTACTTTTATTAGTTGCATAAAAGTTTAGCAAATGTAACAAATTACTTAATAAATGAATTAAGTTTCACTCAAACTAAAAAGTTGACTGAAAAATATAAAAGCTTAACATTACATTTTATTTGCAGAAAATAATCTTATTCCAGTACTTCAATGTCTGGAGGGCATGATGATGATAAGTTAAATGAACAAGTATCATCAGCTTTGTGTAGTCTAAAAGCTAGCAGAGAAGCCTTCAGGCTGAAATAAAAGCACCTTGTTTAAAATTAAATTTAAAGTCATGTGGACGATGCAGGTGATTTCATAACCATTCATGTTGTCTTCTTTATTTTACAAAGAAGTTTCTTGTATATTGTCCATATTTCCACAATGATTAATATAAGCACTATCAGTGGAACTGGACATTTAGCCCAGAAGCTGTTCCCATGCTCAGACCCTCCTGAGAGCAGGTGTGTGTGTGCAGGTGAAGTAAAGGAACTACAGGATGGAGGAAAATGGACAGATTAAATTGCGTTTGTTTTTCCATTTGTCTTACTTTATACTGTGTTCTGTTATTGTGTGGTTGCACTTTCACTAAACATTGTAAATTGCTTTTTTATCTGAATGGAAACGGAAGCACAGAAAATTGAATGTTAATGGTTTAAACCCATTTACTCTGTCTGAACTGAGCCACGCCCCAAGGTTAGATAGAACAGATAGAAAAAGGCGCTGTAAAAGTCCTCAATGGTGCCCAAGGTCATGGAGGCTCTCATGTGAAATACAGGATCGAATTTCTCCCCCTTTGGAAATAAACAGATAAAGAGGTGGATAGTGTGCAGCTGGCCACAGGCAAAGATCAGCAGATGAATAAAGGTTAAGTTCATTTTTACACAGAAACTACATATAAATACAGCTGTGTAGATAGAGAGGAAAGGAGAAAGGATGGAAAGAGAGGACAGACCCGAGAAAGAAGTGGCTGCAATGGCAGCTTGTTACGAAGGGTTTGATCCTGAAGCGTACCTGAAGTACAATTACACCCCACCGCGAGCCGACTTCAGCCGGAGTGACAGCATCGTACCGTGGAAGCTAAACTGCCTCCATAAAGCTTTCAGTGAAGGTGACGGTGTGTGTGTGTGTGTGTGTGTGTGTGTGTCTGTGTGAGTGTGACTGTGACTGTCTGTCTCTCTCAGAGAGACAGAGGGACAGAGACAGAGAGAGAGAGTGAGAGAGAGAGACAGAGAGAGAGAGACAGAGAGAGAGAGAGAGAGAGACAGAGAGAGAGACAGAGAGAGAAAGAGACAGACAGACAGACAGAGAGAGAGACAGAGAGAAAGAAAGAGAGAAAGAACGAGAGAGAGAGAGAGAGAGAGAGACAGAGAGAAAGAAAGAGAGAGAGAGAGAAAGAGACAGAGAGAGACAGACAGAGAGAGAAAAAGAGAGAGAGACAGACAGACAGACAGAGAGAAAGAAAGAGAGAGATAGACAGACAGACAGACAGAGAGAGACAGAGGACAAGCCTGTTTAAATAAAGGTGTGTATTCCTGTATATTCTGTACAGATGCCATTAAAGGAGACGTCCTGGTGGACGTTGGCTCTGGTCCGACTCTGTATCAGGTGATGAGTGGCTGTGAGCATTTCAATCGAGTCATATTATCAGATTTTTTGGAAGTGAATCGGAATGAATTAAAGAAATGGCTCAAAGATGGACAGAGCAACTTTGACTGGACTCCTTACCTGAAACACGTGTGTGAGCTGGAGGGACGCAGGTGAGACGTTCATGTGTTTTATTCACATACATGCAGAATGTCGTCTCTGACCCCGACTCCTTCCCTCTGCATCATCCTGTAATCTCTACTGCTCTCAGTAACTTCATCACCCGTTTCAGTTAAAGCGTCTCTTCCTGATCCTCACTATTCACAAATACAGCGTTTAAAATGGACTTCATTTTGTTTGGAGTTAATAACATTTTGTTTCATCATGTATGTAATACATTAAAGTTTTTGCCATTTGGTTTTTTGTTGTTGTTCTGACCTTGCTGGGGTAAGATTTACATACAGTCTAAAATTACTGTAACGGTTTTGAGAGTTAAAAAAAAATCAAAACTTTAAAAAGCACAGAATTGATGTAAATTAGGTCAGAGGTGAAATGTCTGGGCTTTGCTGGGAAAGAAAACTTTCACTGCTCAAGCAAATAATTTCCTTCATGTTAAAATGTAAGTAAATAATGTAATAATGTAATAAATGTTTTATCACAGCTCCTACGCATGGAAAGAAAAAGCAGAGAGACTTCGTTCAGTGGTGACTGACGTTTTTCCTGTTAACATTCACCACCTGTTCCCGTTCCCCCCCGGATCTCTGCCTGCTTCCAGCGCCGACTGCCTCGTGTCCTCCTTCTGCCTCGAAAGTGCGAGTCCTGATGTTTCCTCGTTCACTCACGCACTACGCAACGTGTCCAGCCTCCTGCGTAACGGCGGTCACCTCCTGCTCATCGGCGCTCTGGGGGAGAGCTTTTACATGGCAGCTCCTGATGTTCGGATCCCTGTCGTGCCACTGGATGAGGCTCAGGTCTGTGCCAGTCTGAGTGCCAGCGGCTTCGATCTCCTGCAGCTCAGTGTGTATCGGTTACCTCCAGACATGCAGGTCGGAGTGGATGACGTCAAAGGAGTGTTCTTCGCTAAAGCTAGGAAACCATAAAACAATGATCTAGAATTAAGCTTTGACTAAAGAAACAAGTTATTTTATGTAATCTTCCTGGGAAATAAATAAATGTAACCTTTTATTTGAAATCTTTGATCTCATGGCATGAAACTAAAAAAATTGCATTCAGTAAGAAACTATATTTTGTACAACCCCAATTCCAAAACAGTTGGGACGGTGTGTAAAATGTAAATAAAAACAGAATGGAATGATTCACAAAACTCATAAACCCGTATTTTATTCACAACAGAACACAGAACAGATGTTGAAATCAGATGTGTTTGGACCAGGAACAGGTCCAGAAGAATAGTCCAAAAAACTGAAAACAACCAGAGCGTGGAGAGAGAAACCAAAAACACAAAATAATCCAAAGCTCAGAAGTTTACAAATGTGAACAGGTGAGGGCAGGCACAGGTCAAGGAGAAGACATGCATTATCTTCGCCTTGACCTGAAACAGGTAGATGCGAGCAGTAATAGGACATTTACATTTACATTTAGGCATTTAGCAGACGCCCTTATCCAGAGCGACTTACAAAAAGTGCTTTCAAGGTGTGAAAACTTGGGGAGGTTGAAGACAAGACGTGCAGCTGCATTCTGGATGAGCTGTAGTGGTGGGATAGAGTTCTGAGGGAGACATGAAAGGAGTGAGTTGCAGTTGTCCAGTTTGGAAATGAAAACCAGACGGGGATAAGGTGATCTGTGCACACGGTCCACCAATAACGGCAAGTTAAAGTTTTCCTCACCAAGAAGCTTAGGCAGGAGTTCAGCAATGAAATCCGTGGGTCGTGTTCCCTCAGCTCTCTCAGGAATTCCGATAATCCGAATAGTGTTGAGCTTCGATCGACCTTCTAAAGCTTCAGCTGCAGAGCTGCGTTTACTCCCTCCATCTTTCTCAAGGCTGACTCCAGTGAGTCGATTCGTGCATCATGAACCGACACAGCCTCAGTGAGCGAACCGAGAGTTTTTTTTAATCTCTTTCACCTCTGACCTGAGCCCCTTCAGGCACTGGAACCTGACCTTGAGGATCCCTAGAGTCATTTCAACCCTTGCTCTGGTTTTGCAGTGGGCCAGGTTGTAGCGGGACTGTGGTCCAGGCTCAGGGTCTGAGTATGGAGTCAGTAGATAGGGCATGCAGGTATACCCTCTGTCTCTGAGGAGGAGGCCATCATATTGTCCTGTAATCACACAAGGGATTACAATGATTTAAACTCATTAAATATTACACTGCATGTGAACAACACCTAGCAAAACTGCTGCCAGATTTGGTGTATAGTATGGACTCCCGGATAATCCCGCATAAAATCTGGAGAGAACTGAGGGCTGATCTGTGATGTGTATTATCTGAAATGTGTCCCTTAATAATGTTGTTCATGTAAATAATGGATTGTGATGAAAAACGATAACGTTCATAAAGATACTCTTCCAGAAATGACAGTAGGTCTAATCGGAGTCTAATAACACGTTCCTGACGAAGAGCTTCAACATCCACTGGATCCTCGAGTAAAGGACACGCCGTGTGTGTGACTCAGGGTTAGGCTAAGGTTAGCTTCAGGGCATAAGCTGCTATAGCAACTGACACCGAGTTTGTTTTAACCCGGGTTTTACTGAACTCAGAGTTAATAAAGCCTGAGTTAGTCACTGAACCCCCTTTCTGGAATACCTCCCTGCTCCACAGGCCATCGCGGTGCACAGATACGAAAACATTTGCACTAAAAATAAGAGTGCACTAATACAACACACCGGGTGTAGTAAAGCACCCAAACACCCAAAGAAGGGTTTGCTTTTTGCATTGCTTTGTCTTTCAACTGGAAATATAAACAGTTCAGCTAAAAACATGAGACCTGTGTGTATTTCTGTTTATTTTATTTCTCCGTGTTGGTGTAAAAAGAGAATCATACGCTACAAACTCTTTTCTATCACCTGCAGTCATCCTGACATGTCTGTAAATGAAGATTTTATAACAAGCGTGCTTTTTGCTTTGGACTAATTTCTCTGGTAAAATCATTCGAAACCATTTTTAAAACTTTTATTGTGACAGGAATAAACCGGAAAGAAAAGGTCACGTGATTTTGTACTTCCGCTAAGGCTGTAATTCAGTTTCCTGAAGTATTTTTACTAGCTCGTTGGAAAAGTATCTTTCTGTACCAGTTTCCCTTTAATAAAAAACAGTGTTTATTTGAGTGTGATCAGTGAAACATTTAATAAAGAGCAGGTCATGTCGCAGTGTGTGGCGCTCCAGACGCGGTTAGCCTCCGTGCTCCAGGCTTTAATTCACACCGTGGTGGCGGAAATGTGCAAACTGCTCCAGGAAAGATCCGAGTTCATCTTAAACCTGCAGCTTTCTCAGGAACCGCGTGAAAAAGAGAAGTTAAAGGAACTGATTCAGACGGAAACCGAGCAGAAGATGGTACGTTCTGCAGTTTGTTTGTGATGACGCATGAGATGTTAAGTTTGCGAACATGGCCGCTGATCTAATGAACCGATTCACTGAACCGACTCACATGTTGCAGTGCAGAAGTGAGTCGGTTCGCAAAATGTCATCAGAATGCTGCAGTGCACAACTGGTCAACATCTGTACTGTAGAACACCATGGTTTAAACAAGCAAATAACATTACTAGCCTGTTAAATGAGTTCCATATCGGTGTGATGCCGTTTATTTGTGGTTTTACAATAATAATGGGTTTATGATAGTTTTATGTATTAATATAAAACATTAATTAGCATTACTGCTTTAATGTGAACAGGGCCTGGGCTGTGCTGCGTTGCTCATCATATTCAGTGAGTTGTGTTTTAAATGTTGAATATATTTTTGGTCTTTTATTTTCAGAAGCAGTACGCGTCCGTCATGGAGGTTTTGGGAAACGAGGCTCTGGGTAAAATCATCAAGCTTGTAGACGAGAACAAGTTCCTGTTGGACCTGGAGTGTAAAACGTTCTCTGGGAAAAGAGCAAAACGTCCCGGAAGCATTCTGAACATTCTGTCAGCAGGAGGGCCAGGTGTGTGTGTGTGTGTGTGTGTGTGTGTGTGTGTGTGTGTGTGTGTTTGTGTGTGTGTGTGTGTGTGTGTGTGTGTG
>JAOVVG010000053.1:7482-25129 GCA_028566375.1 Leptodoras nelsoni | reverse complement strand
CACACTCTGCTCTTACTGGTGCAATGTGCAATTAATGAAGATTGGCCACCAGGCTGGTCCAATTTAGCCATGAAACATCCCACACTCAGTTTCATTGTCTAACCCCTGTAACTGTAACTGCCTCCTTAACTACCAAATCAACCAGTTTACCCAAATTTGATTGACTGTTGTCATCAATTTCACACCCAATTATGATTACTGCCAGATCTGTTGAATCTGAAAATCACTTAAACAGGAGAATAGTGACTAATAGAATCTGGGAATGTGAAGCAGGCTGGGAGGTCTTGGACAAACCTGCTGAGAAACCTTGGTGACTCTATCTTGTGGCATGTGAAATTAGCCTTAGTTGTCTTTAGGGACACCAGCAGCTTTAGTTAGGTCTATACTGGGAGCCAGGACAGGTAATCTTAGGGTCTTAAGTAAGCATAGGTTTTGTAAGATATGGTTTCATGTAGGAGCTAATGATATACACCTTCTCCAGTCTGAAGTTACTAAGAGTAATGCTGTAGAGGTGCTTAAATTAGCGAATTCAATGTCCAATGCCATAGAATGCTCTGGCCCCATCCCAATGCCTGGTGGCGATCTAGCTTACAGCAGGTTCAGCACTGAACTGCTGGATATCCAGGTGGTGCTCTGAGAACAATGTGGGCATTATAAATAATTGGAGCAACTTTGAGAGCTGGGAAGGAATCCATCTCACTCCAGAAGGTGCCGCTCTCCTTTCTTGCAGCATAGCTCATAGTCTCAGAGCAGGACTAGGTAATCAGTGACAATCCAGAGCCAAAACCAGGGAACAGATAAACATACTAAACCAATGGTCTGATAGCCCCACCATAGTGACTGTGTCTGTTCCCTGAGTGTGTAAGCAGCATGTTATTGTTGTAGGTGCTCGAGGTGGAGCTAGTTTGAACTGTACAGTCTTATATACAGAGACACCAGATAAATCCGAGGGGTTGTGGGCTGATTCATGGGAGAGGAAAAAAGTACTGATACTCAACTTAAACATTTACTGAAATGAAACCATGTGAGACGTTTAGAGGAAAACAAAAATCACTATATGGTGGTGCTGTTAACACTTGGTAGACATGTGAGTTAGTGTCAGGGGTCAACTATGACTCAGCCTGTGTGATGGCAGTTAAATGTGTGGTTATGCTTTTGTTGGATGAGTTAGTCATGAGTGTGTCAGGAAATGCCTCTGTAGTCATACTCTACTTTACTGCATGCCTTCCGTCACAACATCATTTCTGAGCAACATCCGTCTCAAAGAGCCCTTATAGCTGTTATTACATTCCTTTCTATTCTGTGTTATGAATCTACTCCTACATGCTTTGTATGACTAGAAGCACTGCATTGACATGGACATCTGAAAAGCATTCATGATTCATTGCTACACATGGACCATAAGATGAGGGATTGAGCCTTTTTAATTTTTTTTATCATTTATTATTATTATTTGTATTTGTCTATTCTCATTCCTATATCACCAACTAACCAGAGAAAGCAAAAAAAAGGTGTATAGACGTCTTTTTCAGGGATGTCCCTGCGTGTTTCAGCAAGACAATACCAAGCCGCATTCTGCATGTGTTACAACAGCATGGCTTTGTAGTAAAAGAGTGCAAGTACTAGACCGGCCTGCCTGCAGTTCAGACCTGTCTCCCATTGAAAATGTGTGGTGCATTATGAAGCACAAAATACGACAATGGAGACCCCGGACTGAAGTTGTACATCAAGCAAGAATGGGAAAGAATTCCACCTACAAAGCTTCAACAATTATTGATGACGCCTCTGTTCCCAAATGCGTATTGAGTGTTGTTAAAAGGAAAGGTGATGTAACACAGCGGTAAACACGCCCCTGTCCCAACTGTTTTGGAACGTGTTGCAGGCATCAAATTCAAAATGAGTGAATATTTGCAAAAAAACAATAAAGTTTATCCGTTTGAACCTTTTGAAACCGTTTGTCTTTGTAGTGTATTCAACTGAAATTTATCGTATTCTGTTTTTATTTTTTACACAACGTCCCAACTTCATTGGAATTGGGGTTGTAGATGTTGTTCGGTCACAGAGCAAATCTGTACTATTGCAATATTTTAAGATATTTTGCTAAATAACTCCATATTAATATACACATTATTGTATGAGTGTCCACATTATTGTATGCACAACATACATTTTTGCATTATTGTTTCTTATTGAGCTGTACCAAACTCAATTACCACCAACACCACTGTCGGGCAATAAAAGAATCTTGTACTGTGTATCTTATTATTACACACCTACATTCTTACAAATATGTGAAATGCATTTATCTTTAGTAATTGCTTTTGTGCGCTACCACCATGTTTCTTAGATAGACATATACAAATGAGGACAAATTAAAGGAAAAAACAATGTAAAGTGTTTTAGTAAAGTATTAGGCTGGCACAATCAACTAGCTACAGTGTGTCTTAGTATAGATTCAAGTCTCTGGAATTGAGCTGGAGGGATGAACACTTTTTAATCCTAAAGACTTTCAATCAGTTGGTGTTTTGAAGATGGTGGCGGAGAGTGCTATCTAACACATGGCTCCAAAATCCTCTCATAGGCATTCAACTGATGAGCCTGAAGACTGATGAGTGTGAAGGTCATAGCGTATGAATTAGCATCATTTTTATTTTCATTAAACCATTCAGTGAGCCCTCATGCCCTACAGATGGAGGCATTGTCATCCTGGAAGCAACCACACCCATCAGGATAGAAATGTTTCCCTATAGGATAAAAGTGTTGTATTGGTTTGCAGTAATGCTTCTTTCTAATAGGACAAGTGGAGGCCAATTATGCCAACAAAATAAATAAATAAAATAAATAAACACACCCCAAAACATACCAGAGCCTCTGTATTTTCCTATAATTTGTCCTCCAGTTTAGTAAATAGTTAAATTACATAAGATTCCTTGCCCTTCACAGTCACCTGACCTACACCCAAAAGAGATTATTTGGCATGATTTGGACCTGAAAGTATGAAAAGCAGCCATAAAGGGCCTATCAGGGCCAACCATAAAGCCTGTTATGAACCTGCTAAACCTGTATTTTCCTCATAAAGTGGCTTCTACATTCAGATGGGGAGAAGTGTTGAGTGTGTTACTAGGGTTGGGACTAGTAATAAAAAATATAAGATGTATTTACATTCTGAATTTAAACAGTTCTTCACTGCATTGTCCTGTGCTTTTTATAGGTTTGAAGTATTCACTATTATAACTTTTAATGTGGAAATAGTAAAATGAAGGAAAAATAATAATACATTGGTGTATCCAAACAGAGTTTCCCACATAGATTTCCCACATTTCTATCAGTTTAATCTTTAAGGGCACATATCCCACTTCACTGTAGTTATCTCAGCTACTGGGCCTCTTTCACATATCCAGCAGATCCTGCATTCTAGAAGCAGTAATGAAACAACACTGGTTTCTGACATTTTAAATTAAAAATATTGTTTTTTTATTATTACTTAAAAGTAAGTATTTTTTTATTTGTCCAGAAGACTCTCCAAGTTCAATCTGTATTTGAACACTAAATAAATATTGCAGTAAAGTTTTTTGTTTGGTTTTATTTGCTAACTTCTAAATAACATCACTATGGCATGCAGTGAAATTTTTGGCATCTTACAAATACATCCTACCAGTATCCCAATGGTGTCTGGTTATTCTGCATAATAAAAATGAGTTCTGCTTTTCTACATCTTATGAGCAGATGCACATTATGCACCACATATGCATTGGAAACATGTCTGCTATGGGCAAAAGTGTAGATCATAATCTAGGCTATACCACAGTCTGCCTGTCTCAAATTTCTATGTTCCTGGTGAGCAACAATATGTCAAAGCATTTGGACAGTACTGGCATGCTGTCACTGCTTGCATGCTGTATTATTGTGGTGTCCAAGTCAAAGGGTTGTGAATGCTTTGTCTTTATTCTTCCTTTTCCAATGATCAATCAATTCTAAGCAATTCCTGATTTTTATAGAAGCAACACAGTTTAGTGTTACAAAAGGATTACATGAAAATGACAGTCAAGTTAAAATATACATAAAAATATATATACATTTTAGCTAGTTTGAGCTGGAACATTGAGGCACACAGGAAACAAACAGGAAATGTTCATGACATGCTATGAATCAGGGTTTCTCAACTCCAGTCATAGGTTATGGTTGAAATTGGAGCACATGCATACTACACACACTGAGCTCCTCCCAAATGCAGTCCATCATTGAAGTACATACATTTTTCGCATCATTTATATTATTTGCCAGGTGCACTTATACAAAGTGACTTACAAAAGATTCTAAAGCTTGTACAAATAGTCATGGTCGAAGAATACCATACGACAGCACTTTATGGACAGGATTTAATATTTTGTATTAGGTAAGTTAGGTTTAGTCTTTGTGAAGTGGTTGGTCTTTAACCAGCATCTCAGCCTTTCAGACAGCCAAGGAAAGTTCATTCCATCAACATGTGAAAGAATTCTTCCTTGTGGCTCAAATGGAATATATTCATGAGAGGTTTGATCAATTTCTTCAAGTAGGAATCCTTCTGATCCTTAAAAGGAAACAGCTACTTGAAGACAGTCTAGCAAACTGAGCATGGAGATACACTATATTGCCAAAAGTATTCACTCATCCATCCAAATCTCTGAATTCAGGTGTTCCAATCACTTCCATGGCCACAGGTGTATCAAATCGAGCACCTAGGCATGCAGACTGCTTCTACAAACATATGGGAAAGAATGGGTCGCTCTCAGGAGCTCAGTGAATTCCAGCATGGTACTGTGATAGGATGCCACCTGTGCAACAAGTCCAGTCGTGAAATTTCCTCACTGCTAAATATTCCACAGTCAACTGTCAGTGGTATCATAACAAAGTAGAAGCAATTGGGAACAACAGCAATTCAGCCATGAAGTGGTAGGCCACGTAAAATGACAGAGCGGGTCAATGGACGCTGTGGAACATAGTGCGCAAAGGTCACCAAC
Source organism: Leptodoras nelsoni (assembly GCA_028566375.1). Classification (NCBI taxonomy): domain Eukaryota; kingdom Metazoa; phylum Chordata; class Actinopteri; order Siluriformes; family Doradidae; genus Leptodoras; species Leptodoras nelsoni. The sequence continues at coordinate 20,129 of JAOVVG010000053.1, read as the reverse complement.
TTTCTGGAGAGTCATTCGCTAAAGACCTCCAAACTTCCTGTGGCCTTCAGATTAGCTCAAGAACAGTGCATAGAGTGCTTCATGGAATGGGTTTCCATTGCAGAGCAGCTACATTACCAAGTACAATGCAATGCGTCAGATGCAGTGGTGTAAAGCACTGGACTCTAGAGCTGTGGAGATGTGTTCTCTGAAGTGGCAAATCACACTTCTCCATCTGGCAATCTGATGGATGAGTCTGGATTTGGTGGTTACCAGGAGAATGGTACTTGTCTGACTGCATTATGGTGTGACGTTGTCTTTCAGGAGTTGGGCTCGGCCCCTTAGTTCCAGTGAAAGGACCTCTTAATGCTTCAGCATACCAAGAGATTTTGGATATTTTGGATTTTGGGGATGGCCCCTTCCTATTCCAACATGACTATGCACCAGTGCACAAAGCAAGGTACATAAAGACATGGATAAGTGAGTTTGGTGTGGAAGAACCTGACTGGCCTGCACAGAGTCCTGACCTCCACCTGATAGAAACCTGCGCTGACCTCACAAATATGCTTCTGGAAGAATGGTCAAAAATTCCCATAAACGCACTCCTAAACCTTGAGGAAATCCTTCGCAGAAGAGTTGAAGCTGTTATAGCCGCAAAGGGTGGGTCAACATCATATGAAACCCTATGGATTAAGAATGGGATGTCACTCAAGTTCATATGTGTGTGAAGGCTTTTGGCCATATAGTGTAGAAGAGTCTACAAAAATATGCCAAGGATTTTGTGCATTGTCAGATGGTGTTTTCAGAGAGTTCTCTATGAAGATAATAAGAAACAGGATGTTAGATGTCAGCCAAACATAATGGGATATGAATTAAAATATGGGTGTCTGGGAGAAAGAAGGAAAATACATGCAATTGTAATCAGCATATGAATTATATAAGAACAGGGAGAAAAGAAAAGGGCCAAGCAATGTCTGTGTGAGCATCTGCATTTGGATCCCCTCCATGTCATCTGATATGAGCATCCGTCTAGGAGGAAATATCCTTCTGTCATGCTTAGCCAGTAATTCCAAGACTCATGTAATCCCAAGGACAGTCTTGTGGGAGACTGTAACAGGTCTCATTGGCTGCAGGGAACTGTAGACGGATCACGGAGTGATGATATTTTGGCTGATGGTGTTCATCAACAGCTGCAAGCTGCAAGAGCTTGTAAACAGGTTAGATTATTTAGAGAAATTGTTAAAGGGATACCATTAAATTCTTAAGAGATGATGCAATCCCTGGCCAGGTGGATACTGTTAATAGCTTTATTAATCCTAGTAGTAGTTAACTTAAAGGAGATAACATCATTATTGAATAACAACCACTGTCATGACATTTGTAATTGTGGAATGATCCATGTGTGTAAAATGACTTTTGTAACAGCAGTTAAGCCAGAAGATCAGCAGTTTCTGAAATACTCAAACCTGTAGATCTGGTACCAACATCCATGTCACATTCAAAGTTAAAAAGTCACTCTTCATTCTGATTTTTATGTGAATATTACCTGACCCACTTGGCCTGTATTTGCATGAATGTGCAGGTGTATCACCACTCACTGCTGGGGTATGTGGATAGAATGGTTTCCTGTAGTACTGCATATGCCATGATCTCTGATCTGAACCTAAGAAATAAAAATATGACATATCTAAACCAGCACATTTTTATGTATACTGATAATTCAGTGGCGACACAGTGGCTCAGCGGGTAGCACCGTCGCCTCACAGCAAGAAGGTCCCGCATTCGATCCCCGGGTGGGGTGGTCTGGGTCCTTTCTGTGTGGAGTCTGCATGTCCTCCCCATGTCCGCGTTTACTCCGGGTACTCCGGAGTAAAACCTGCACCCATTCTGGCCCTTTTGTGGATTCAGTTTGACACCCCTGGTCTGCAGCATCTTAATACCTGATACATATTAGGTTATGCTAGTAATCTGGTTGTGCCTTTAATGCAGTTACCTTGCAGTCTAAAGGTTAAGACTTCTTTTATTCTGAGGTAAATGCATCCTGTGTAGTTGACTGATTACAGTATAGAGTAAACAATATACAGTACAGTTTCCCTTCACTGGAAATAGAATGCTATAGTGTACAAAGATATTTTGTCATGTTTCAACATAAAAATGCAATGCAAAGGTTGCTTTGGAAGACCATGTGTAGCCTGCACAAAGCCCTGACCTCAAGTGCTTTGAACCACTTTGGATGAACTGGAACACATACTGCACTACACGCCTCCTCCCTCAATTTCAGTGCCTGACCCCACTAATGCTCATGTGGCTGAATGGGAAAGTCTCGACAGCCATGGTCCAAAATCTAGTGGAAAGCCTTCCCAGAAGAACCTCTGGATCTGATCAAGTGTGTGTGGATTAAGGAAAACGTGACAGCAGTATCCCTACTACAAATAAGCTCACACAGATATCTCACTTTGGAATGAATGTTATCCATTTGGGGTGCTTTTTACCTCTTTTTTTCTTAGAAATTAACTTTAATATGAATGTCACATCTACTTTGAAAGAAGGTCTCATATTTGGCAGATGACTTGTTTAATGCTAAACCAGTTTTATATTACAAAGGAATGCTGATCCCATCTTGTGACAGGAGTGCCTTCTTGAAAAGCTTACAAACAACAGCAACTTAATGTGTGTCCTACGGAAAGTCAAATAAATAATGAATAATTCAAGGAATTGGTTAATATTAATACTGGGACAGAACATCCACATGGCCTACCTAAACTACACTGAAGATGAGTGTCTAGGTGACTCAGTGTAAATGGCAGAGGTGTAACAACTGAAACAGTGAAACCTGTGAGTCAAGTTTGGATACATCACCTACACCTATGGTTAATTAAACGTTATGATATAAATTAATAAACCCAGGATCCGAGACAAAAAAATCAATGCCTAAACCTGTAGTATCCGACACGCAGACAATCATGCAGAAAAGCACTCTTTGTAAAAAAAAAACACTGTAATTCATAATAGTGCATAAAGTGCATTTCATTTTCCTTCATCAAATAAAAGTATTTTTTCTGGACATGTTGGATTTTTAAAATAGCACATGTACTCTATGTTTGTAAGTTGTGTTATCAAGTAAAATTGTTCAAAACAAGATGCGTACGCCTTAAAGGTAAGTAAAATGTATTAATGACAGCTGAGAATATTGCTCACGGTATATTATAAGCACACAACATACGTATTAAAAACTATATATATTTTTATTATTATTCATTTGGATTTCATATTCATTCAAAATACCCCACAAAGGATACAGAACAACAACACAAATGTGGTTCTCTGGCAGTCTTGGGCTTTGAAATTACCACAACTTACCAGTCACTAGTACTACAGTTTTACTGCTTTGTAACTGCTGCCCTAGCAAATGATTATTGTTGCTTTGTAGTATTGTTAATACTGTAGTATTAATCTATATAATGCCCCATCTACTTGTCATTAGCCTGCAAAACAAGGCCTTTATAGAATGAGCCACTCCTCGTAATGACTTCTTTCTCTCTATTATTTAAAATACTCAGAATAAGAAATCAACGTGACATGTGGCTTTTACCATTTAACATCCTTCCTTTTAGACCTTTTAAAATAGAGAATATAGGAATTGCACAAAAGGAAGCACATCCTATTTTTTAAGTAAGTACTTGAAAAATACAATTAACTTGGTAGCCAGAAGAACAACAGTTCTGCATCTCTTTGCATGATCTTTCCAAATTGAGAATTGTTGCATTGCATCACAACAAGATTTAGCATCACATCAAAAATCACTGTTTAAGCATCACACCAAGAATACAGACCTTCCATGATTATGTGACAGTTCAACAGAATGAAAAGAAAAAACAACAACATCGTCACCTTTCTAAAATAATGGCCTAAGTCATTTTTTTTTCAGGTTTGTCAGGAAACACAAAAAACTGAGCAAAAAGTCACACTTTTGACATAGGCCATTTTATTACAGGGGTAGAATCACATGATCTGTTAAACTAAGGACATCTGCAATTTTACCAGAGGTCGACAGCATGGTGAGGAGGTGATTTAGGCAAAAAAAATCATTTTGGCCAATAAATGACTTAGGTCATTATTTTAGGAAGGTGACGATATGTAGATTAACTTGAAGATTTAACTTTAAAAACATCACTCAATGTGCTGTAGAACAAAAAACAGAACTATGGGCTTGTTTTAAAAAAAGGATTAGGATGACTAAACTCTGTTGATGATAAAACACTGTTTAATGTTTCCTTTGTTTTTTTTCCCCCTTAACCCTTTGAATGTTCAGGAATTCAGCTTTTGATTGAATCCCATTTGGATGATTAACAGAGGTGCTGAACTCCCTTTAAAACTTTTGAAAACCTTTTATCCTAAAAAAAAACAACATTACAGATATCAAGATAACTCCAATAGGAAAGAAACAGCTGATTCATAACCCTGTAATTTAGCTCTTTCTACATCTACTATGTCTGAGTAGATGCATATTGGGATTTGGGGTCTGCAAACAATATATAATAATTAAATGCTAAGAAAATATGAGTTGAATACTATGAAATTTTAATTAAATAATTATAAATAAAGATCCCACAGAGGGAAGAGTCATAACTACAGGTCTGTAGAATCATTTCACAGCCTATTTTATTTTTCAATTTGAATCTGAATTTTCTTGTTGTTTGGTTTAATTAAAAAATAAATGATCATTCCAGTTTAAAGTGAAATCCTTGATCCATTCAGCTGATTGCAGATGATGTAGTATTTCAATTAGTTTTATATAATGTAGCCTTTAAAAACAGTATTTGTCTGATTCAAATTTACAACAGGATAATGGACAAGGTGTCTGATTTTTGAGTGTAAACTGTCGTGTGATTGTGTTGAAAGATGATTAGATGAAAGATGCTAAAAATCAATTAATAATATCAAAGAAGCTTTGCAATCCGTCCATTGTACATTACAGGCAGGGCCTTCGTGAGCACGAATTCTCTGCTCTAAATTTGATTTTACTCCCAAATTCATGATCGAAGGACCTGAAAACGTGGTCAACGAAACGAGGCAGGTTTTCCACCTCGCTCTTTAATTTCCATAATGATAAACTTAACCAGGTCCACTCGGTGAGGCAGCGCTGACGTCAACAACCTATCTTGATCTAGAAAAAAAGTGTAAGCGTGTGAGAACGCGATTGATTGACAGCCGAGTGGACCAATCGGAGCGCGCGTAGTAGCGGCTCTTTAAAGAGTCTACTAATAGGCAGCGCTGGAGGGAGGGGCGCGGTGTTGGGCGTCGAGGAGAAGTTTGGTTGACAAACCGTAACCAGCAGAAGGTGACGAGTTTAAAAAAATTGGATTATGTGATCGAGTGCTTGGATTTTACATCGCGGAAAACGCAAGGAGGGCTCGTTAGACGGGTGGGACCGCGTTTAGATTTCCGTCACTTTTAAAAGTCTGGCGCTCCCGTTTCGTTGGAGGACTCGTAGGTCGTTGGACTCCCGATGCTGGGCGACGGAGAGCCGCAGCATGTTGCTACAGAGTTAAAGAAACCACAAGTTAACACGAGACGGGAAGAGGCTCTGCTCTGCTGTGCTCTTCTCTGCTGTGCTAGCTGGCTACACAGGCTGTGTATGAATTTGTAATTGGAGCTGGCAGAGACAGACATCCATCCACCAACCTCTGATTTCTATTTGAACATATTTTATTAAAGCATATTTGATTTCTTGTTGTAAGTGCACGTGATCGGAAGAAACACAGGGCTCACTCTGTAGTGCGCATAATTTAATTTAATTGTAACCAGCGAGTTCAGATGTTAATATTGGCACCTATGTGGATCAGAGGACGCACAGTTACGGTTTTAATTTTCCCTGGTTGTACCAGAGTGTCCGAGGGACGCGCCTGAAGTTGTTGGGAAACTTTAATCAGGTCGGTGTGGTGTTGATCTGACACCGAGTGCTGATGTTTGTACACCTACAGCGAGATGCACTTTTGTTGCTCATCATAAGTCACACCCCGGATGGATGGATTTCCCTAATGCACTACTTGGATTTTGATCCACCAGGTTTGCCGACGTTGGAATCGGAATTGCTGCAATAGTCGCTTTTATTTCCCCCCTATCCATTTTATTTAACGCATGATGAAACTGGTGAAGTGAGCTTTCAGAGCATCATCCCTGATTAACCTTCGCTGGTCAGTTGTATATCATATTTTGCCCATGTTGTCTTGCTCGAATGCCGGCAGACTGTATAAACAAGTACAGCGCTAGTTTCGTTTAAAAAAAAGAAAAGAAAACAAGACTTGAACCAGGAAGCCGGTGAAAATGGCCGGAGAGTGCACGTACGCCGCTGATGACACTTTGTGTCCCCCGGAGCGGCAGGAGCAATTCCCCGGCTACCTCAGTGGCGCCTCCTCTTCCTCATCCGCCTCGTTGTCGCCCTTTTTCGAGACCATCGGCGGGTTTCTGTACCGTAAAAAGTTGGAGAAAGGCTTTGTGCAGTACCGCGAGGTGCTGGCTGAAGACAAGCGGCTGCACTCCATCCAGGCTTTCCACGCGAGGACGCCCGGGAGCTCTCACCACACCCTGGAGGACACGTACCGGCTAGTGGCAGAGCACTACTGGTGGGAAGGTAGATTCTTCCTACTTCAAACCTTATTAACTGCTTTCTTTAAGTTTTTGATGAATACCGTCTCTTTTTTGTGATAAATTAGGGCTTGGAGAAAAACAAACAAACACGCACATCCGTGAAGGATGATCTCGCGCAACTTGAGTCAGTCTCGTGCGTCCTGGAGTGATGTGTTTATGTTGTGAAATGCTTCACGCTCCGACGCAGGGACGTGTCAAAGTCTGACTTGTGTCGGAGTTATCTTGGGCGGCAGATTCTTGGGAGCACGCCTTAAAGGCTGATCTGGGAGCTGATCATCTGAAGAACAGCCCTCAGCCACACACACACACACACATACACACGTACATACACATATACACACGTACGTGCACGCACATACATGCACGCATACATACACACACGTACACGCATACATACATACATACACACACACGCATACATACATACACACACGTATACATACATACATACACATACACACACACAGTCCCCAACTTTCAATACAGTTAACACTCAATAAATAGCTCAACTAGGGTCTTTATGTTTCGTTTGCGCTTCTTATAAAATCCATACAACCCAAATTCACCTCCTCTGTTCCCTTTTATTTGGGGGTTTATTTGTGGAAACTCAGAAGTATTAAGGCATCATCAGAGTCTGAACTCCTACACATCAGCCTTCATATTGGTGTACTGCAAAGATTCGGCTTCCTGAGACTTCCTCCATCTAAGCACCAGCTTGATGTATTATGTTGTGTGGTGTCTTATGTTTTGGCTCGATGGAAGGTAGTAAATGTCTCAGAGTAACCAAGAGCATGGAAAAGTGTGTGAATGCAGCAAAAGTTTGCATAGTAGTAGGATAAAACTACGAAGACTTTCGGTCAGGGTTGATGGATCGTCCTGCATTAATCACACTAAAAACGATTTGATTTTATTAAAAAAACAAAAACCAAAATATATTAAAAGAAGTTTGTGTTTATAACTGACTGAAACCCGTTTGCTGCTGGGAAGTTTACTTCTGAAAACTAATACCTTACAGATGACCCTAGTTACCCTTTTCCAAAATGTAATAAATAAAGATTTATAACTATTACATCAAATGTTATATTAGTAAGTACATAACTTCTTACATTTTTGATTTACTTTTATAACCAATGTTTGTTATAAACTGGTTGCTTAGAGCAACGCATATTGATTTGATTGACAGATGAGAGGCGGTGCCAAATCGGAGAGCATGCTGCCAAATTAATCATACTTCTTGTAAGGAAATATGCCGAAATTGGCATTCCTGCATGGCAAAAAAGATTCAGAGCTCCAGAACGATATATATGTTATATTCTATATATAAGCGGTTTACCGAAAATAATATATTCAGATGTAAGCCCTTTGTAATCGCTAACATTTTAATTAGTGACTAATTTAATTAAATATTTTTGTAACAGATTACAATTACATTTATTTTGTAATTTAATCGAGCAGTGCAGTTATTTAACAGGTTACTCGGTAACACTGATAATGTACTAAAGGGGAACACTGCTTTCTCCACTTAGAAATCATAGGGAATGCCATTTTTTTGCACCTAGGTCTGTTACCAGTATGATGTGGCTTGCAGTAGATTATGAACAACTGGTAGACCTTTGATGGAACGAGGTTTAATAATGATGTGTCTGAGAATAAAAATCTAATAAATAATAAATATATTGCATGCCTTTTAAAACGCATTGCAAACATATTGTATAGTCTTACTACTTCACTGCATGTACTGTTCTAGTATACTGTTCAAGTGAAGCTGACCGCTTTAGTTCCTTCTATAAATGTTGAAATCGGCGTCCTAGCGATTTTTGTGATTATTGTTCTTCTGAAAAGTTCTGTTCAGATACCGTATGTGCTGCCATGTTTTGTGATTTGTTTGCTAATCAGCAATATTTGTCGTTTTCAGGAATGTACTTTCAGGTCAGAGACTTTGTTCTGGGCTGTGAGGAATGCTGTCTAAGGCAGGCTGAAAAGGCAGAGGTAAGATATTGTAAGTTTAATTTTAACGACAATTTTGTATCTGATCATGGTTTTGAACTTCATCGTTTTTCCGCCTTGCCCTTTTCTGTGTCTTTAGTGCTCAGTCATACGGAACATGTCCACGATAGTGAACTCACATAGTCATGAAGTTTTGAGCAAGCTGAATAGCCAGCGAGAGGCTGGACTTTTCTGTGACATCACACTGAAAACTGGTAGTGGCCACTCATTTGTGGCCCACAAGGCAGTGTTGGCAGCTGTGAGCGAGTATTTCCAAGAACTCTTTACTGAAATGGACTCCGCCAGTGAACCTCAGCCACATGTTGACCTCACGGGTAAGCTGTTTCAACCAATTTCCTTTGAAACCTCATCTTATGGTGTGTCCCGTCTTAAAACTTACAACCTGACAGATGTATTTTGAGTCGCATCCCAAATTCACGACCATTTTCTGGAGTTGCTCATGAAGTGTTCCTCACAGTGTGGTGGCTTACATGAAACTGCACGACTTGACCTTTCCTGCAATGCTAGTTGCTTGACTGTATGACGAAGTGTAGGCAAGAAAAAGCAGTTTGAATTTGCATCACATTTTAGCATAGTAGAACCTGAACGGACATACTGTCTGTTCAAATTCACACTCCTGATTCTCAGTTGAATAAGTCACGAAGTCCTTATGTCTTCATAAAATACCACATAGAAAAATAAAAAGCAGAACTTACTCTTTCCTCTGATGATGGGTGTTTATTCGTGTGACATACTTATTTTGAATAATGCAATTTTGAATTCACAGCAAATCCCTGCATTGTCTCCTACAGAGACCTGGCATGATGGCACTAGGGACATATTTTATAGTTTCCTACATTATTTTTTATTCATATTTCATGTGTCCCACTACATGTTTCTGATATTGCCAGATTCTAAACAATCTTTCCTATACAATTATGAAGCAATCTCTCTACTGCCAGCATTTTATTGTGGGATAAATGTAAAAACATGTATTTCATTTGTATGTATGACATTTTTTTCCTTAATATAAAGACTAATGTGGGAAAAAAACCTGGCAAGTATTAGAGATGGAAGATCTGGACAGCCTAGACTATAAAACTAAAAAAGATACAGTATGTATGGTTATCTAGGGTTAATAAGTAGAGCCATGGTTAGTGCTCAAGATCTATGTTTCTGGTAAAATTTTGACCCGGAAACGAGTGGAGAGCCAGATTGTGTGCATTATATCTGAAAGAATGCAGTGATCCTAAGTTTTGCTAAATGCTAATCATCTATTGTATGTGCTGTTTAGGTTTCAGTGAGGAGAGCTTGCTTCCTTTGCTTGAGTTTTCCTATACGTCCACACTGACTCTGAACTTGGGCACTCTGACGGAGGTAGCAGCAATGGCCCGTCACCTCCGCATGTGGCCTGCTCTGGAGGCCTGTTCTGCTCTACAGAGTGAGCAAAAGACTGGCCAGCAAGCCTCCAAACTGCTAAATCCCTTAGGAATGCCTGGGCTTTCCTCTGTGAACACGTTGAGAAACCAAAGCTCCCCCTCAGGAAGGACAGCAGGGTTTAAAAGAAAAAGGGAGAAGGAACAAGGAGCCTCAGGGCCATCATGGAACAGCACATTACAGGGCAGGGTACACATAGTAGAGGAGACTGATGAATCTGACAGAGAAGGCAGTGATCAAACATTACCTGCGCAGTGCCAAAGCCAGGCTCTTTCAAGTCTCCAGACAGAGGGTGGTGGCTTTCCTTGCAGCCCAACTCGCCGGATGAAACTTATGGACTTTAAATCTCCATCCAGCAAGAGGAAATTGTCCCCTCGGCCCTTATCATCAGTTATCCAAACCTCTCCCTCTACTTCCACTCGATCCTTGTCTCCATCCCGGAGGCTGCTTCGCTCCACACCAGGAGCTGCACTAGCCTTGCGTAGGCTTCTACCCAAAATTGACCTCTCTTCCAAGAGGAAGCGGAAGTCCACCTCTTATCAGCGGATATACAGGGTAAAGAGTGATCTCTCAGTGGAACCGTCTCACTCTCAGCCGAGTCCAGTAATCCCAGTTATGGTGAAGCAGGAGGCAGAGGAGGAAGAAGTATGCAGTGCAATCCCCCAGGATGAAGTGCATAGTCCTCGTGCTCAGGAGAAATATCGACTGCTTAGTTTTCTTGGCTTGCAGAGGAAGTCCCTTGTGCCTGGCCCAGAAGAACTCTCAGGCTGGGGCCAAAAAAAGAGACTTAGGAAGTTGAAAGTGAGTGACTACTCTCTCACAACTCGACGCAAACCCCGTACACAAAGTCTAGGCGGAATTGCTTCTGGTCTGGGAGGTTTAATGGGAGTCAGTTCCTCGATGTCTCTCTGTGACATGACCAGAATGGATCTTTTGAATAAAGTGATAAAAGTAGAACCCCAAGTCACTGTGGACAAGAAATTCAAAAGGAAAAACCACACAGCTGGTCAAATGGAGAATTTGAGTGTTAGGACCACACGCAGCCAATCAATGAAGTTAGACTCAAGAGGGACCCCTAATGATCGTCCATTAAGAAACCGTTCAAGCAGCCCAAATAAACCATTACCTCGACTTCCAGGCAGAGAAAGGGGCACGGGGCAAGGAGCACATGCCCCCTTAAAGAAAGTTACAACAAGGCCAAAACAGGAACCCCAAGAGTACGTCATCTCACAACCTGTCCCCTCTCACAGTGGTACTCGGCGCGGTCAGGGTAAAGCCAGACTGTTAGCCTCTAAGAGTGGCCCACCAGTAGATCGCTCACTAAGAATTACTACCACTGAATCAAAGCATACATTGCGCTATAGTGTTGGACGTTCAAGCACAGACAAGCGCAAAGTTACTAGACAAAACAAGTCAGAAAAGACCAAACAGAGAAGTGGAGTGTGTCCGGCAAACAGTGTCCAAGAGAACAAAAAGAACAGAAGAAGAACAGAAGGCAAGGTGGCAGACCTTAAGGGTGCACAAACTTGGGATTTTTCCAACACTAACCACCAGCACTATAGTAATCCTCTTTATAGGGTTATAAAAGAAGAGCCAGCAGACCCTCTACCCCTGACCCAGCCCTTTTTAAATAGTGATACTTCTGACCTGGGTAAACGTCAGAGCAAACCACCTGTGAAACTCTTAGACCAAGGTTTTCTCTTCGGGCTTTGCCGACCATCAGGTGGAATCAAGAGGGAGGAGGAGAGTGTGGACATCTGCTTGACTCGCTCTGTCTCCCACAGTAGTGCTTCCCATAGTAACACATCACCTGGCATTGTCAGAAGAGATCGGATTAGAGCAAGGATCACCTCAGAGAGATCTGGGCTAAATGGACCTCACTGGGCTGGGCTTGGCAACAGGTCAACTTCCTCTTCTCAGAGGATGCTTGTCCGAGTAAAGAAGGAAGAGGAAGACATAGATGTTTCTCAGCAGTCAAATGATAACGGGCATATTCTACATCTCAAAGCAAGCAAAGGGAGCTGTAAAGTTAAACGCGATCCACCAAAGACAAAGGTACAGCCAATGTTATGTACACATACACTTACTCATTTATTCACAACTTTGTTTAAACTTTTTCCCCGAGGATATATAAAGCAGCAAATTTGTAGTGAATCAAAGTGAGTAAATCGGATCAATTAAAAATACACATCATGTCTTTTTCTTTTCAAAGAATGTAAACAAGATGTATCCTGTGAGCAGTCGGCGCACGGTTATGCTCGAGTCCATCCGACGCGCTCGCTTTAACCAGCAAAAGGCTCCCCGTGGCCAGTCCTCTGGTGGAGCTCATGCATGCGTGCAGTGTAGAGCATCTTACAGAGACTGTGATGGTCTTATCATGCACCGAATCAGGCACATTGAAGGCAAACACTGGCCATGTCCGGTAAGTATTTTAGACAGTACTGCTGTCAGTATCTCTACATAATACCTTACTCAATTCTCTACATAGGGCGACACGGTGGCTCGGTGGGTAGCACTGTCGCCTCACAGCAAGAAGGTCCCGGGTTCAATCCCCCGGTGGGGCGGTCTGGGTCCTTTCTGTGTGGAGTCTGCAT
>JAOVVG010000051.1:25807746-25818668 GCA_028566375.1 Leptodoras nelsoni | reverse complement strand
GGCTCCTGTTCTCTAATACCCTGAAGAGTGACAGTAACCCGGGTTACTCTGGGCTCCTGTTCTCTAATACCCTGAAGAGTGACAATAACCCGGGTTACTCTGGGCTCCTGTTCTCTAATACCCTGAAGAGTGACAGTAACCCGGGTTACTCTGGGCTCCTGTTCTCTAATACCCTGAAGAGTGACAATAACCCGGGTTACTCTGGGCTCCTGTTCTCTAATACCCTGAAGAGTGACAATAACCCGGGTTACTCTGGGCTCCTGCCCCTTCAGAGGGAAACGTCACTCTGCTCTCAGAGCCTCAGTGTTGGTGTTAGACACTCACTGGTATGTATCCAGGCACGTCCATGGTGTAGGTGGGATGCTGTCTAAGCCACTCCTGTAGGTCCTTAGTGCTCGCTCCATCCTCTCCCTTTTCGCCCTCCTCTTTCTGTGCAGGAGCTGGAATGTGTCTCGGGGCTCGTGCCGGCACGTGCGCCCCGTCCGCAAAACCTTTGGTCCCTTTTGTATCTTCCTGTCAAGGCCAAGGAAAAGAGAGGAGTTACAACCTGCAGCTCACGCTCCGTCATGAAGTTAAAGAAGATTCTAGCACAAGCATCAGCACAGGGGCATTCAGCAGTACTGCTAAATCAGTATTACTAATAAACAGGTTTGTTGATTAAAGTCCACTTTACCGTGCTGAGCTGTGAACTCTTGTTGCCCATGAAGAGCAGCTCGAGGCCCTCGACGTTTTTCCTGCGTCCTCTCCTCCTTCGTGTGGGAATTTCAGCCTCCAGCATGGCTCCGTTAGCTCTGGAGGCTCCGGCCGCCTGCAGCAGCTCCATTGGGGAAGCGACGGTGCCAGGGAACACTGAAGAGGAAGAGGAGGAGGAAGGAGCCAAGCCATGCAGAGCTTTAGTGAGGTCCATGGCTCGAGTCTGACCCTCCGTGGCGTGAGACTCGCGGAGCTGCGCAACCATCTCCATCAGATTACGCCTCTTAGCGGCTCGCTCAGCCTCGATCTCCACTTTCCTCCTCCTGCGTCTCCGCTGCCGAGGAACAGACAGACTCAGAGCATCGTCCTGCACACACAGACCAGGCATGATGAACACCACATCTCAAACAAATCAGACTTAATCACAATTAAAATGAAATAAAAAGAGTCAGAGGAATTAGAGAGCTTCTGATTAAATCACTCGGTTTAAGCCTGAATAATATTTTTGTAAACGTTGATCCAGGATGAAAGTTAGTGCAGACCCCAGCCTTGCTGCATGGTGTGCACCATTTAAAAGCGCAGGTGGAGTCGCTCTGGAAGAGGAACGCTGGCTGATGTTTAACTGTAGTTCAGGCTGCAGGCAGCAGAGGGCGCCACACCTTACACAGTACTCCTCTAAACCTGATGATAAACTGAGCCATGCCGTGGCACTGAGGAGGAATGAGCATGTAGTAACACCCTGACTGGTCAGAGACACTTTACCATGATCTCAACCCTCAGAGAGAGACGCAGCAGAGGGTTATAAAGGGTCAGCAGAGGGTTATAAAGGGTCTGTTCAACTGTATTTAAACAACACGTTTAATGATGGACGTCACAAAGCAGCTGTCAGAAATATAAACATTCAGATATAAAGATTAAACTTATGAATATATTCCAGTGAAGCCAGAGGTGATGGTGGTGAGGAAAAACGTCCTGAGACGACATGAAGAAACCTGGAGAAGAACCAGACTCTAAAGCAGAGGTGTTCAACCAAGCAGAAGCCTTAGACTACTGAAAGATCCACTGATCAGATCCATTGATTAGAACCATGGTACAATGAGGTGTGGCTCCTGCTGGGTTGGAAAGAAAACCTGCACCACGCGGCCCTGTGTGGATAAGACTGGACACGCTGCTCTACAGGGAACATCCTCATGTGAGTGAAAGTGAATAGTGCAGTATAAATCAGGAATTACTCTTCTGTAAACTGTATAAAGTGAAATTGTGTAAACAGGAACTTATGAGAAACTTAAACACAAGCATCAGAGTCGTTTCTGAAACCATTTAAACACGCTTAAACTAATGTTGAACAGAAGAGCATTCTGGGTACTGGGTACGCTGCGTCTGGGAGGAAGTGACGTGTGGATAACCGCGTGTGTGTGTGTGTGAGACTTGCCTTAGTGACCTGTGGTGACAGGGTGATGTCATCACTCCCACTGTAGCTGCTCTGATTCATCACGGAGAAATCTCCCAAGCTCCTCCTGGGCATAGGGCTGTCCGTTGCCATGGCACCATATCCAGGCAACAGACCAGGCAAGTCAAAGAACTGCCTCCTATTGGACGGCCATTTGCCCTTGATGATCGCCTCGCAAATGTTGTCCATCCGATTGATCATCACCCGGTCCTGCAATACACACCCAGTGTAGACGTGAGTGTGTGTGTGTGTGTGTATTTAGAATGAAAGGGTGAAAGCACTGAGTGTTGGGCCGTTAAGAAGTGAACGAAACCTTTTCCTTAACAGCCTCAGAGGTTTACTCTATAATCAGATTAAGCACTGAGGGGTGAATGTGAGGAACATGAGCACTTCCTGAATTTATTTACCTTTGGCCAGAAGAATGCAGCTCGATCACTGAACATCTGAGACCCAGACGGCTCGCCGTCGTCCATGCCGAAATAATCCCGCGTCTCGTCTCGCGCTGTGCTCATGGAGGCGTTACTCTCCTCATCAAAGTTCT
This sequence comes from Leptodoras nelsoni, assembly GCA_028566375.1. Taxonomy (NCBI): domain Eukaryota; kingdom Metazoa; phylum Chordata; class Actinopteri; order Siluriformes; family Doradidae; genus Leptodoras; species Leptodoras nelsoni. The sequence continues at coordinate 25,815,984 of JAOVVG010000051.1, read as the reverse complement.
TCCTGTCTGAGGACATGCCGGCTACCAGGGACAGAACATTATAAATCATACAAACGTTAAAGATCAACACATTGGAACCATCTAACCTTTCTTAAAGAACGTTAAGGAGAAAAGAGGAAAGTTAGGGAACACAATAAGAACACCTTCCAGTATTACTCCATTTACTCTCTACTAAAACCAAAGATAATTAAATGAGAATAAATGCAATAAATCAGGATGAACGGATCGTTGATGTTTTTGCGGTTCCTCAGTGTTTACCTTCAGCTTGTGATGATTTCTCCGATTTGTCATCTTCATCCATCTTTTCCTCCTCTTCCTCCTCCTCAGAGGTCTTCTCGGTGTTGGGTTTGTGGTTCTCTGTATCTGCTGGCTTCTCCTGCTCCTCTTTGTTTGAGTCTTCACCAACAGGAACAGGAAGTGTGGGCGTGTCCTCAGACTCGGTGACCTTCTCTTCAGTCGTGTGAGGAACGCTGTGGTTTTCTTCAGTCTTCACTTCTGTGCCGTTTTCCTCCTCCGTCTTTTCCTTCTGATTCTTCTCTTCCTCTTCAGTCTTCACTTCCTGTTTGGGTGAGGCAGCCTCTGTTTTCTCCTCTTTCACTTCCTCCATGTCCCCTTTCTCTACAGTGTTATGCTTGAGGTCGTCCTTCAGCTCCTCGTCTTTAATCGGATCCGCGGCGGCCAGAGGGTTGGAGGTCAGGGCCGTCTCGGAGCCTCGGCTCTGGATGAACTTGCGCTGCGCCTGCAGGAAGCCGAGCTCGGGGTCGTTCTGGATGTGGTAGTCTGTGCGGCTCACTCCGTGCTTGGCGGCTCCGTGGAGAAGGTCCCGGTCGTGCTTTCCTGCCTCCCACCAGGCCGGGAGGTCGGGGCTGGGCTGACACAGGCGGAGTCTCTCCTCCAGCTCGGGATGGGGCAGAGCCTGCTCCCTGATCCGCCGCAGTAACTCGATACGGTACAGAGTCCGGGAGGCTCGCTCCTCTGTGATCGGGTCGATGATCAGCGCCGGGTCGGCCAGATCTGCGGGGAAACAGGAAACGCGTTACTCTCTGCTGTTCGCATCAAACACTTCAGGATTAACTCCAACACTGACTGGAGTTAAAAAGGAACTTAAAAATAAAAACATCAGAGAGCAGACGAGCACTTTGGGGAACAAACCTAAAGATGATTATCGTTTCATTCAGCTACGGTTCTGGGCCTGGGCCTCCTGTCGGCCACCACCACCATCATGTGACCGCTTTAATTTCATATTAGCTCATGGAAATCTGGTACTGGGTTTTAATTACACACAAAGTTTTAAAAGGTGGTGACATCATGAGCCAGTCACAGCATGTGTGTGTAAGAGTGTGTGTGGATAAAGGATTAGGTATTATACACAAACTGATGTAGATAAAACAGAGAATAAAACTGAGGGATCAGGGCATCACACACCCAGCACCAGTGCCACCCAGCACCAGTGCCACCCAGCACCAGTGCCACCCAGCACCAGTGCCAAGAACCCAGACTCAGGTAAATCAGAAGGTTATGAGTTCACACTCTTTTCACACGCTCAGGTGGTGACTGTAGGTGAATGTTTCAGGACCTAAAGGGATTCTGATCTCACAATTAAATCAGAAAAGTGAGATCAGATCAAATAAAAATAAAAAGTTACTTAAACATTGTGTTGAGAAAAGAGGAAAGTCGTACCCGAGTCTTTGACCTGCATTCGACACACGCGCTTGCACATGGCCACAAAGGCGTAGTAATATTTCTCCAGACTCTCGTCGGTTTTCTTGTCGAGACGAGCGAAGGCCCGGAACTGTGACCAATCAAAACACTGCGTCTGCACATCATAAACCACCCCGAACGTAGAAACCACACGGTAGAAATCAGCCTCCTCACGCCTCGTCCATCTGGAGGACAGGAGAGAGAGAGAGAGGGAGGGAGGGAGAGAGAGAGAGAGAGAAAGTCACACACAATAGGTTATTAGAGCGCTCCATCAGCGGGGGTTTAGATGAAGGTAAAGCGGAGTGTAACCCTGCGAGATAAAAATCTAAGCAGGTTTATTCTTCACGGGGCTCTCAGTAATGTAACGTACTGTAACGCCATGTAATGTACTGTAATGTAATGTACTGTAATGTAACGTACTGTACCGTACTGTACTGTAACGTACTGTAACGTACTGTAACGTTCTGTAACGTAACGTACTGTAACGTAACGTACTGTAACGTAACGTACCGTAACGTAACGTACCGTACTGTACCGTACTGTAATGTACCGTACTGTAATGTAACGTACTGTAATGTAACGTACTGTAATGTACCGTACTGTAATGTACCGTACTGTACCGTACTGTAATGTACCGTACTGTACCGTACTGTAATGTACCGTACTGTACCGTACTGTAATGTACTGTAATGTAACGTAAGGTAATGTAACGTAAGGCCTCCCTTACCTCTGACGCCTCTCTTTGAAAAAGGCAGCTCCGTCGACCAGCAGGGCGGCGCTCTCATGCAGGAACGGTGAGGTTTTAACAAACGAAGCCCCTTCAGCCAGATACGCCGTTGCAGCCACCCGACTGGGCTCCAGACTGTAAGCCACGCCCTCGGGCGCCATGGTGAGGAGCTGATCCTCACGGTGACGGCGGCGTCTGCGCCCGTCCGGTTTAATCAGCGTGTCCTGTCTCTTGTGGCAGCGTTGGTACGCAGTAATGAGGCGGCGCAGGCGTGCGGTGAGAACCGAAGCGGCGGGCCAGTACAGATTCCCAGCTTTACCTCCGTTCTCACTCACCTTAGGGGCTGCAGGGAGAGAGGAGAAGGTTTAAACACATTTAAAACACTGCAGATCAGCAGCATGTAGAAGTGAAAGCCCTGTAACGGGTTCATCTGTAACTAACGCAGAGACTCGTCTCAGATCTCCTGCATCATCTCAGCATTAAAGCGGTGATCTGCGGCGTGCGGCGGCCGGGAACATCCTCCTCCTCTAATCTCACCTCTAACATCATCTTCACTTCACTCACTTCCTCTGCAAGCGACTCATTTTCTTACTGGATTTGTTCTAGGCTTCTGTTTTGCAAGTTAAACATCTAAAATTTACATAAAAGTAACTCTTTCACCCGAGGAAAACCACCAGTTCACCACGCTCAGATCCGAGCTGAGCGGAGCAGGACCCGATCTGACAGGAAGTCACAAAAACACACACCTTCACCACTCTCCACATCCATCACCTCCTCTTTATCATCCAGGGGGGAGTTGGTGAAGTCCTGAAGAACATTAAATAGTTAGTGAACCTCACAAACACGCAAACGCACACACGCAAACGCAGACACACGCAGACGCGCACACGCGCAGACGCACACACGCAGACACAGACAGTTGTTAAAACTCACATCCAGATCATCTTTGAAGTTCATACGCAGTGGTTTATACTCAGGGTCTTCATCCTCACTTTTTTGTGCATGTGAGAGAGAGAGAGAGAGAGAGAGAGAGAGAGAGAGAGAGAGAGAGAGAGAGAGAGAGAGAGAGAGAGAGAGAGAGAGATTGTGTTTCTACTTCAAATACACCACTTTGTTGTTTTCCTTTATATTCTTCACGCAGGTCATAATGCATTATAAACTGCATTTGGGTTTTAGAACAGCAAATGTAAATAAATAAAATGTATTACATTTAAAAAAGCATGCAGAGAGAGAGAGAGAGAGAGAGAGAGAGACACAGACATTCAGACAGACAGAGAGAGACAGACAGGTGTCTCTCGCTGTGTGAGAGATTGGGGTCCAGCATTACCCATCTGCCACCATGTCCGCTCCCCTCTGCTCAGCAGCAATGGCTTTGGCATCCGGCATCCCCACTCGCTCCAAAAAACACAGCGCCGGGTCGGCTCGCATCGAGTTATACTTCTCATAACCTGCAGCACACAAACACCACCTTCATTACACCACACCACATCAACGAGCACACGAATCAACAGTCTGTGAGTGTGTGTGTGTGTGAGAGTGTGTGTCCACGCAGATTATTTAGTAATAAGAGCGAACAGGAAGTGTGAGAGTGTGTGAGAGAGTGTGTGAGAGTGTGTGTGTGTGTGTCCACGCAGATTATTTAGTAATAAGAGCGAACAGGAAGTGTGAGAGTGTGTGTGAGAGTGTGTGTGTGTGTGTCCACGCAGATTATTTAGTAATAAGAGCGAACAGGAAGCGTGTGTGTGTGAGAGAGTGTGTGTGTGTGTGTGTGTGTCCACGCAGATTATTTAGTAATAAGAGCGAACAGGAAGCGTGTGTGTGTGAGTGTGTGTGTGAGGAATGAGAGACCGGACACACTGGAGTCCTCAGCACTCATCAGGATTAATGGACTTTAATAAGGAGGATTATCTAATTAAAGACAGGATTAATCAATAACCAAACGCAGAAATCATGATCAATAAAATAATGACCCATGACACAGCTTTACTCAGAAGTGTGTTTTATCCAGGTCACACACGTTTACTGTTAATTAACACACAGACACGGAGCTTTAGAGTCTGTTTATATTTAGTATTTAATAATGAGGCGTGTGTGTGTGCGTGCGTGCGCGTGTGTGTGTGTGTGTGTGCGTGCGCGCGTGTGTAGGAGTACAGTGTGAATTCTGCAGTGTGGTTGATTTATAATGAAAGTGGTAAAAGCTGTCCCTACAGCGGACGTGAGAACGTGTGGAAGAAAGGGTCTTGTGTAGGACAAACTGTAATCAGACGCGGGGAACTGGTGAAGGACGATGTACAATCAGGGTCCTACAGAAAACAAAGCCTCCTGAGATAACGGCGGTGGAATAAATCAGGCCTCACACTCCGCAGGACAGAAACACGACACACTCGGGGTGTGTGTTGAAAGCATCCATGCAGAAGAGATGTGAGGTGGCGGATCTCGGTGTGCACAGTGAGGGAGATGGAGAACCACTTCACCCGAGAGCTGCTCATTTCCCCCAGCTCTGTCACAGCCCCGCCCCTAGCCCCGCCCCTAGCCCCGCCTCCACATCACAATTCAATTAGGATTTATGTGGGGACACGCCGCTTCTAACTGCTGCTGCTACTGCTGCTGCTCGACCCAACTGTAATCATAAGCATCTTTTTACAGCCCATCATTCCTCCCACCTCTCTCTCTCTCCTTCTCTCTCTCCGTCGCTCAGCACACCTCCCCCACTACGTCCTCTGGGACCCTCCTGCTGAACGGAGATTATGATTAAGAACAGGCCATCCATGGTGTGTGTGTGGGCCAGAGGAGTTAACGAGGCAGGACTCATGGGGGAGGGAGAGAGAGAGAGAGAGAGATGGGGAGAGAGAGAGAGAGGGAGAGAGAGAGAGGGAGGGAGATATGGGGAGAGAGAGAGAGAGAGAGAGAGAGATAGAGAGAGCAAGGGAGAGAGATGGAGAGAGCGAGGGAAAGAGATGGAGGGAGAGAGAGAAGGAGAGCGAGAAGGAGAGAGAGAGAGAAAGATTAAGAGAGAGAGAGAGAGAGAAGGAGAGAGAGATGAAGAGAGAGAGAGAGAAGGAGAGAGAGATGGAGAGAGAGAAGGAGAGAGAGATGAGAGAGAGAGAAGGAGACAGAGAGACAGTGCTGTAGTTGTACTCAGGGTTATGAGATGTTCATCACTAGAACCTCGTGGTGCCTGTAGTGCTGAAGGAGCGTACACTCATTTCTGCTCACTGGGCTAAAATAACACCCAGCACTGTGAAGGTGAGAGTCGTCATCTTGGAATGCGAGGATAGGAATGTTACGTTCCTCGGTAAGATGGAGAGAAAAGGCAAAACCTGGTCGTCCAGCAGCTCAGCTTCGGCACCGAGGTTCACATTTACTGACAAAGGATCTATTTATACATGACTAAAGGCCAAGAACATCACAGAGCCTCCTCCAGCCTGAACCACATGTTGCACACAGTCCTCACTGAAGGCTTCCTGAGGTCTACAACGAACCCGGCGCTGGAGCATCATTCACATCCAGGCAGAACCCAGATCCATCTGAGCAGATAGTCTCAGGCAAGAGAGAAGGGGAGAGAGAGAGACAGAGAGAGAGAAGGAGGGAGAGAGGTAGAGAGAAAGAGAGAGAAGGAGGGAGAGAGGTAGAGAGAAAGAGAGAGAAGGAAGGAGAGAGGTAGAGAGAAAGAGAGAGAAGATGAGGGAGAGAGAGAAGGAGAGGGACTCTCGGTGCCTGGGTTTGGATGGTTTGTGACGTGTTCCCTCCATCACCACTCATTTCTCCTCTTTAGAACACGAGACGCTCTGAGCTTCTGTTCCTGAACACACCTTCAGTGTGCAGATTAAACACTCAGATCACTAATGACGGGTTAAACACCACATGTTCAACTCAGTGTTCATTTTAATAGGCACTAAAGATTTGAGTCACGTTCTGCTCTCTCCCTCTGTGTGTGTGTGTGTGTGCGCGCGCCTGTGTGTGTGTGTGTGCGCGCGCCTGTGTGTGTGTGTGTGCGCCTGTGTGTGCGTGCGCGCGCCTGTGTGTGTGTGTGTGTGTGTGCGCGCGTGTGTGTGTGTGCGTGCGCGCCTGTGTGTGTGTGTGTGTGTGTGCGCGCGTGTGTGTGTGTGCACGTGTGTGTGCGTGAAAGGCATCATAAATCAGTTTCCTGAGTGGATTATGATGGGTCACACTGTGCATAGGCCATTACAGCTCACTCGACCTCCAACACTGTCCCCATGGGAACACCAATCAGCAGGCGGAGAGGGGGAGGGGCTTACCGTGTTTAAACACTCCGATGAGGAGAGATTTATCAGCCTCCACGTCCCACCAATCAGTGGGGACTTCAGCATAGAGCGGCTGCGGGATCCAGATATCTAGCTCACTACACACACACACACACACACACACACACACACACACACACACACACACACACACACACAAGAGAGAGAGAAGGGGTGGGTTTAAACAGATCCACACAAACAGGAAGAAGGGCTAAGGAAAGGAAAACAGGAAGTGGGATTACAGAACGCAGTCAAAGCAAACAGGAAGCAAGTCTCAAAAACCAAAAGGCAAACAGGAAGTGTAGTGAAGAGGAGTATCAGTTATTTAATAAATACTAATGTTACTGCATCTGGAAGGAAACATGGCTTTTAACATTTATGTTTTCCTCCGACAGTGTAAATACAGACCCCGCCCACTCAGGGGCGGGGCACTCGCCCACAACGCATGGATACCATCTCTGCCATGACCTCATCAAGAGTGCCAGCTAATCACATCAACCCATTTCATTTATTCTACACCTTTATTTAAATCTACAGTCATCTCTCTCTCTCCCCATCTCACACACACAAACACACACACACAGCTCAACAGGCAGCACAGTGAAGTTGTGGAGAGCATCAGGATGACAGACACGTCCACACATTATCCATGCATGCACATCTGGCTGAGACGGGAAGAGGGGGAATACGGCAGGCTGAGGGAGGGAGGAAGAGAGAGATGCCAACCTAGAATCAGCTCCCTCCAGGATGCGGTCTGCCAGGTCCCCGATCACTTCCTGTCTCAGATAGTAGAGCATCCGCACCCGCAGTAACACTCTGTCGGAGGAAAGAGGGAGAGAAGACGTGAGGGTGAGTGAAGAGAGGAAAAAATGACGGTTTATCAGAACCGGTGAATTAAAAGAAATGTAACCAATTGAACAATAAATAAAATAAAAAACGGAGGAATAAAAGGATTAATCAACTGGTGGGTGAAAGACAATGAGTTTAATACAGAAAGGTGGAAAAGGTGTAGGAAAACAAGAGATGGACAGCTGGAGGAGGGGAAACAAGACATTCTGAGAGAGAGAGAGAGAGAGAGAGAGAGAGAGCTGCAGAGCAAGGGAGCAGAAGGGAGAGATGAAAGAGTGAGTGAGTTTGGGTGAATGTGCCAGAGCTCATCCATCATCCTGCCAGGCCTGATTAGCCGAGCCACAGTCTGACAGATGGCACACCATAATCACCTCTGTGTGTGTGTGTGTGTGTGTGTGTGTGTGTGTGTGTGTGTGTGTGTCTCCAACAGGTCTGCCTGCCTGGCACCTGGCCTGCACCACACCACTGCACCGTCTGCCATCCCTCCATCTTTCCTTCCTCCATCCCACATTTATTCGCCCTTTCATGCCCAGCCTCCACTTGCCCTGCGTCTGTCTCTTCACCTGTCTCACTGCCCCTCACCCTGCGTCTGTCTCTTCACCTGTCTCACTGCCCCTCACCCTGCGTCTGTCTCTTCACCTGTCTCACTGCCCCTCACCCTGCGTCTGTCTCTTCACCTGTCTCACTGCCCCTCAC
>JAOVVG010000051.1:25430160-25443882 GCA_028566375.1 Leptodoras nelsoni | reverse complement strand
CAAGACCAACTGACGCTGTATTGGCCGCAAAAGGAGGAGGAGGCCCTACACCATACTAATACATTATTGTGCTCTAACATGACAGGTGTTCCAGTTTCATTGTCTAACCCCTGTATGTGCCGAGCTCAGTGTTACATTTACAGCAGAATGGAGACACTTTAGCATCCCGTTTGTTTTTCAGGACAGGTGTTATATATGTGTGATGTAATAGTTTAAGCTGTGTGGATTTAGTTCTATTACAAACAGACCATACCTTCTGCCAATCCGAATCATCTATTGAGATGCCCAGGTCACCTTCCTGGGCCAGCTTAGTAACCTGGGAGGTAGTAGGGGAGATGGTAAGTAGGGCTTTATAGAAAACACCAATGCGCTTTTTAGATGTATGTATAGATATAGCCCTTTCATCTTGTGAAGTGGTATTATTCATCTTGTGAAGTGGTATTATTCATCATTAATGTTGTGTTTCTAGTAACAAAGTGCCTGACTTGTAAATATCTAAAAAATTCACTGTTATTAAAACCATGCCGGTGTTGAAGTTGTTGAAAAGAGAGTAAGGTTTGGTCATCAAATAGGTCTCCTAACTTCGTGATTCCCACACTGTGTCATAGTTTAATTTAATGACCATATTTAAACGTGTGAAACGTGCTTTCAGGTGTGAAATGATCAATTCTGTTTTCATGGCTCATCACTTTCCTTCCTGGTCGTCTTCCTGGCAGGAGAACGTGTGTAACGGAGACACTGAACCAGAACAAAGTTTCCTAATTACCACAAAGCAGAAAAATGGTGTCACTGGAAACGGTGTCAGCTCGAGGCGTGTCCTAATTACTGGTTATTCTAAACTGGGCCTAAAGTTACACCTGAGCTGTTTCCTGAACCTCCGAGCTTCATGTTCATGCTGCACCGGCGTGGACGTCTGAAACGCTTCGTCTTGTTGGATTATCGGGTTCACTGTGCTTTTCTGCTGAAACAAAAACAACTTGATGATAAATCCAACCTCAGGAGCAGCAACAGAGGGGATGAACTTGCTCTCATGACTTTGCCCAGACAGTGGATCTACACCCATTGTGATGATGGCTAGAAAACCGTCTGTCCATGACACACAAAAACTGGTGGAGCAGTACCGCTCGGAGCGAGATGAGGCCATACAGCGCGAGAATGCCCTGAAGGAGAAACTGAGACAATATGAATTGAGGACAAAATCCACCGAGAATGTCAAACATAAACTCAAAACTCTGACGCTGGAGAACAAAGAGCTCAGGAGGCAGGTGAAAGCGCTGAGGACTGAGATCGGTCTGGAGTCAAGCCCCAATTTTCAAGGCAAAACCACTAAGGACATCATCAGTGACCTGCAGGAGAAAGAGCGAGAGTGCAGCGCGCTGGTGGACAAGGCCGGACGGTTGAACATCACCATCGATGATCTGTCGTCCGAGCTGGCCAAAGTGGTCACCTCCAAAACTCTGCTGGAGGAAAAAGTCCAGTCGCTTCAGCTCAACCTCAAGGACATGACCAACAACCAGCGCCGCCTTCTGAAGCTGTGGGACGATAGAAAAGCTCAGCGTGAGCCCATTCTGCTGCCCGGCATCGCTCAGAGAAACGCACAGAAACCGCTGGCCCATAAACCCGTCCAGACCGACACATCCATCAGCTCCGCGCAAATCCTCCCCGAAAACGTCTTCGACACCAGATGGAGATGGGAATCTGAGAAAAACAGGAACCTGGACAGGAGAAACATCATGTTACCCAATGGCACTCATTCAAAATGAGACAATGATACACCGCTGACATTATGGGGATTAGATGATGCGTAATTTACTTCCAAATAATGATTTATCCCTGATCTAAATGAAATACACCACCTGTTTTATTGCTGTGTACCAGGAATTCTTATAGTGATATAAGGGAAATATATGTACATATCATTTTCTCTATATGGAAAGGCTTTTTTTTACTCACAAATGATGTCTATAATAAAAAATGATTTGAACAGTTTTTTTTGTTTTGTTTCTTAAACCGAAAAATAAACATCTATGAATTATGAATTATGAATTTATGGATTTATTTATGGAAGCAGATCATTCATGAAGTCACTCATTGTTAAATCGAATCGAATTTAAAACGTGTGTTATTTAATTTAATTAATTAATTTATTATTATTATTATTTTTGCTCAGGCAATATGTTTAGACGCCTCACACTGGGGTCCTTCCGGGGGCCTTCGAATCTGTGGCGCGCAATGTCGCGCGTGCACGTTACCGTTCTGAAACTCCTGAACTGCTGAAATGTGATAAAATAAATAAATACTTTAAGTTTAATTTGATGTCGCTGCTATAAAAATGTTTTCCTTCAATCAGAACTGCTGGTTTATACGGAAGGTAAGAGCGATGTAGCAGATACTCATCTGTACTGGATGCTCCTTTGAGTTTTACTTAGCTGAATGTAAATAAAAAAATAATAATATCATTATTAACGATAATTAATTTATATTTATATTTATAAATGTCTATAATGATTAAATATATTAGGAAAAAACATTTTAAATATGTATTAGAAACATATTCTGGTTTGCAGGCTGTACTTTGTACTCTTTATGTATTTATTAATTAATTAATTTATTGCATATAATATTTTTAATAATAATAGGGTTATTGAATATCTATTTTGTTTGCATAGTGAACATTTAATCCTGTTTAAATGATTACTTTATATAAGTTTAAGTAGACACGTGTGATAAATTATGATCTCATGAGTCACAGTGAACATAAAGGCTTTATGACCTCTTATTATTATTATTATTATTATGATGATGATGATGATGATGAAGGTGATGATTGGCCCTAGGTGGTGAGATGGAGAGCCGTGGCCAGTGTTGCGTGGTCAGTGCTGCTGCTGCCTCCCATCACCGCTCTGCTCGTCGTCTTCATCAGGTTCAGTGTGTTTCACCCCACACACTGGCTCTCAGGTACACACACACACACACACTTTATAAATGAGATGGATGAAGACCAGACCAGTGACTTGTCTCTGTGTTTACAGGGTGTTTGGGTTTGCTCACAGAGGCGCGTACGGTGTTCTCCGTCTTCCTGCTGTGTGCAGCTGTGATTCTCCTCGCCTTCTTCAACCTGCAGTATTACTCAGGTCAGAATCCCTGCTATCTTCATCGTCGTCAGCATCATCACTCACGTCAACACAGGAAGTGATCCGATCAGTCATGAACGTGTGTGTTTATTTGAATGTTTTCCAGTTGTTCCCTCCATCCCGTGTTCCCGAGTGGCTCTCCTGGCGGAGGTGCTCCATCCTCGTCAGTGTGTTCACTCTCTAGTGCACTGCGCGTTCGGGATGCTGGTCATGTTCTGTGTTTGCGTCATGGCCGGTGGCCGCTATCACACGCTCCACTCTGCCTGCACGCACAGCCAGAGGTGACCACACACACTCTCACACACACACACACACACTCACTCACACACACTTATTTATTACTGCAGGTAGAGTGCCACTGCAGGGCCTGCGTGCTAATCTTGATCACTAGCTAGCTTGGCTGATACTGGTGAATGCTGGTTGTCATGGTGATGGTGATTTTAACACGCTGCGTATGGATAAGTCGGTGAGAAATCCTGAGCTAGTTGGTTAGTTAGTTAGTTAGTCTGGGGGGCGGTTCCTAATTTGCATGTTCAATAGTCAATATTCAACATTTAATTAGTTGGTAATATAAAATAAATGTATTTATTTATTAAAAAAAATTAATTCAGGTAAAATTCACGATGAATGTTATTAGATGATAACAATAATAATAAATAAATACATAATAAATAAATGTAAAATAAATATCGATAAAGTAATAACAATAATAATAATGGAAAAGAAATAAAAATAAATGTAAATAACTATGAATAAATAATAATAAATAAAAACAAATAATAATGATAACAATATTAAAGAAAAGCAAATAAATATAAATAAATAACAATAACAAAGTAAATAAAAATAAATAAATATTAAATACATATTAATAAATAATAATAATAACAATAATAATAAATAAATAAATAGAAAATAAATGTAAAGTAACTAGGACTAGATAATAATGACAACAGCTAAAATAAATAAATATAAAATTCTTGATAAGACAATGAATAACAGCAATAAATAAATAAAAACAAATAAATGTAAAATAACTATGAATAATGATAATAATAAATAAAGCTAAATACATTTAAAATAGATATTTATAAGTAATAGTAATATAAATAATGAATATGCATTTAAGTCAAATTCTGATTGTGGATTATAAAACATAAATGTTCCATTTAATTTGTTATTTATTTATTTATTGTAAAATAATTTGTTTTGTATTTATTTATTTTAAAAGATTAATTCAGGTAGAATTCATGAATAATCTCATTAGATGATAATAATAATAATAAATAAAAATAAATGTAAAATAAATATTAATAATAACAATACTAGTAAATAAATACAAAATAAATAAAAACAAATAAATGTAAAATAAATATTAATAAATAATACAATAAATATTAATAAATAATAATGATGACAACAATCAAATAAATAAAAACAAAAAAGTATATAATATACATTTATAAATATTATTAATAACAATAAATAAATTAAAACAAATTATATTAAAACAACAACAATAATAATAATAATAAAAATAGTTAATAAATAAAAATAAATGTAAAATAACTATGAATAAATAATAATAATAATAATAATAACAAAAATAAACAAATATCAATACATAATAGTATTACCAACAATAATAAATAAATAAAAAATAAGTTTAAAATAACTATGAATAAATAATAATAAAAATAAAAACAAATGGAAAATAAATATGAATAATAATAACAATAAATAAATAAAAACAAATGCATATACAACAAACAAATAATAATAATAGCAATAATAATTATAAATGTATGATATAATAATATTATATTATAATATTATAAAAAAATATAATATAAATTCATTTATAATAAATAAATGAAAACAAATGAATATAAAATAACTATGAATAAATAATTGTAAAAAAATCTATAAAAATAATAATAATAACAATATTATTATTATTAATAATATAAAAAAATCTGTGTTTGTCATAATTTCAGAAATTGTACAGATTGTGTGTTATAAACATAAACTTTCCCTTAATCCAACAGTGTGTGTGTTTCTGTGCTCTGTTATAATGTATATTTGTTTGTTTATTTGTTTGTTTGTTTGTTTGTTTTTCCCCCACAGTGGCGGTGTGGACGTGTGTCTGAACGAGTATCACGTGTTCATGCTGCTGGCCGGAGCGTTTATGGGTTACTCTCACAGCTTAACGGGCGTCGTCCAGAAGGTCCACTACGTCTCCTTTCACATCATACAGGTCCGTGTGGTTCTCCGTGTCCGTGTTCCTCACCTGCCTCTAACTTGGGATCTGATTGGTCAGAAAACAAAAAACAGAATGAAGGTGAACGTAAATTAGAGTTTGCGAGTGAGAAGCAGTGATGCGAGTGCAGAGAAATGCGAATGCTGTTAACCACAGCTGTGTACTGTATATGTATCTGTACGTCTAGCCACGCCCCTTTTTTCCTCTTCCTTAACATAAGAGTATCACTCGGTTTAAAAAGAGCTACTGAGAGGTTTGTTGATGCTAAAGAAGAAGGTCTGTGATTGGTTGGCTGCCGTGCCAATCAAAATGTATCTTCCTGTCAAAGTGGGCGTGGCCTGGCTTTAATTCTGTAAGGACTAATTGATATCTGGGTTGTGAGACTATACAGATAAAGATGTAGTGTGTGTGTGTGTGTGTGTGTGTGTGTTACAGGAATATAAGTACATGCGCTTCAAAGGCTCTGTGTGGTGGCTGGTGAGATGCAGCGCTGTTCAGTCTTTATATTCAGTCAGGAATTACGCTATTCTCTATTTCCTGTTCGGTAAGAAATCATTTTAAACATTTAAACCGCTTTAAACGTAAATATAAAGTTCTAAATAAATAATGAATTCTTTGTCTGTTCTCTTCTAGGACACATCCCCAGGACGTGGCTCTCCAACACACTGAATCTGCACGTAGACAGGTTTGATATTGAGCTGCGATGTGTTTATGTATTTGGGAGGCGGTTCTGTTCTGTTCACACGTGTGGGCGTGGCCATGTGAAGCGTTAGTAGCCAAACTGCACGGCCTGCTTCGCAATATACGATTCACAAATGTAAAAAAAGTGTATTCAGGCTTTCTTTAAGTTATCCGTAAGGCTTCATGCTGTCTCTGTTCTCAGATCAGATTAGCAAAGCAAATGCTAACGGTATTCGCTCCGTGCGCTCAGCAGAGCCTCCAGCCTCCTCAGCTTCGTCCTTAGCTTTAATGACTTCCTGAAGTCTCTGATCAGACGAGTATAGCGGGATGAGGAGAATCCGTAAGCGTTTCTAATATTTTGGCGTCTCTGTCCGTCAGTTCTGTGCGCCCTCTGGACTCCTTTGGAGGACTGTGTGACGTCTCGTTGTTCTACCACCTGTGGATCAGTGGGACGTTCCTGCTGCTCACCTGGTACCTCACCGTCCTGCTCTTCAGGATCTACGTCACTGAGGTACTCGCCTGGATTTACTGTTTTAGTCTAATCTTAATCATATGGATTCATTTTTAGAGAAATTTGAATTTCTTTTAGTTCTTTAAATAATAACAGCAGTAAATAAATAAAAACAAATAAATGTAAAATAACTATGAATAAATAATGATAATAATAAATAAAACAAATAAAAATACATTTAAAATAAATATTAATAAGTAATAGTAATAATATAAAAAATTAATATGTGTTTAAGTCAAATTCTGATTGTGGATTATAAAAAATTCGTTTAATTTGCTATTTATTTATTTATTGTAAAATTGTAGTGATCCGACTGGTCAGTTAGTCCAACTGAGTTTTAATTTGGTTTATTTTTTACTCAAAATGTTGTTGTTTTAGTAAATTTTTATTTATTTGAATTAATTCTAGTTTAATTTTAATCTTTTGTAATCGTTTCAGTCACATTTTAATATTTTAGCGCCCTTTTAGTCAAATCCTAATACTTTGGATTCTGTTTAGTCAAATTTTATTTTTATTTATTTATTTTAGTTAAATTTGAATTATTTGGAGTCATTTGTCAAATTATATTTATTAAAATTAATTTTAAGTTTTAGTGACATTGTAATAATTTGGATTCATTTTAGTTAAAAATTAATTATTTTTATTTCATTTAGTTTTTATTTAAATTAATCATTTTTATTTATTTATATATATTAGTCCATTTTTAATCATTTGGATAATCATTTATTTATTTGCATAAATAAATAAAAACAAATAAATAAATATAATATAAATAAATATTAATAACAATAAATAAATTAAAACAAATTGTATTAAAACAACAATAATAATAATAAAAATAGTAAATAAATACAAAATAAATAAAAACAAATGAATGTAAAATAAATATTAATAAATAATAATGACAATCATAAATAAATAAAAACAAATGAATGTAAAATAAATATTAATAAATAATAATGACAATCATAAATAAATAAAAACTAATAAATGTAAAATAAATATTAATAAAAAATAATGATAACAATCATAAATAAATAAAAACAAATAAATAAATATAATATAAATTTATAAATAATGTTAACAATAAATAAATTAAAACAAATTATATTAAAGCAACAACAATAATAATAATAACTGGAACTGTTTAGCCGTACAGGTTTCCGGTGCAGTCTTCATTCGCGGAGGACGCAGACGAGTGTCTCCCTAAGGTCCTGACTGCAAAGAGCTCCCTGGTCATGAAGGTATGTGAAATCGCTAACACACCATCCACGTCTGGTTTTTATAATGTATTAATGTATTTATTTAAAGACGTTAATTTAAATGCTTTGTTTTTGTGGTGTTAGTTTCTGGCGCTGCAGGATTTGGCGCTGCTTTCCCAGCATTCCCCTTCACGCAGACAGGAAGTCTTCAGCCTCAGTCAGCCGGGTAACTCTGCTTCCATCCGTCTGTGTGTTCAGCGCTAAGCTCTTATGCTAACTGCGATGTAGTTCATTTTCTTCTTGTGGAGAGCGGCGGTGTAGCTAACTTTCTCAAGTGGTTAAAATCGTGCGTTGCTTAGCGACTGTGCTGCACGCTTTAACCGAGCTACTTGCCTTGCCTAGCGATCTGGCTGGCTAGCATGTAATTGTTGAGTTTTATATACGAGTAATGATGCTAACATGAAGGATTTAGCTAAGCTAGCTTGGAAATGTTAAAACGGATAACATAACTAGAGCTGAAAAATTCTACTATAACTAATTTTAGTTTGAGGTTTTTTATGTCGCTCATATAAACAACGTATAGAAGCTAGCATAAACAGTTTCATAGATAACGTAGCAGATTTCGCTAAGATGGTTAATGTCACAAAAATAAGTATATACGTATACATAATGCTAATGTAAATAACATTGTAGCAAACATGTCTGATTTCGCTAACACAATGCTACTGATAGAACATTGCTAATATTGTTAAAATATCAGATTAGCGTAGCATTTTGAGTTAGCAACAGCGATACAGAAGCATCCAGAATGTAAACATTTCCCTCAGATGTGTTGGTTATTTACTCAGAAATTACACAGAAATGACTCTAATAACGCGCTAATTACACTTAGCATCAGATGCTAACCAATCTGTATTGAGGAATGCCATTTATGGTTTTATGGATCGTGAAGTTGGAGCTGTATGAAAATTTTGTCTGACAGGAATAAAAACCACACAAGCTGCAACGTTTAATTGGCTTTAATTGGAGTTTGATTAGCTGTAGATGCTAAGTGTAATTACAGTGTAATAACAAACGTTCTGTGCATTTTTTTAGGAATTAACCAGCATATCTGAGGTAAATGTTGGCGTTCCGGATAATTCTATGCCGTTTCCATGGTTACTGTGTGTTTATAATGTGTCTAAAAGACTTATTGTAATAACTATAAGTGTTCTCAGTGTCCGTTTCACAGTTAGCATTGTATTGTATTGTATTTTGTGTGTGTGTGTGTGTGTGTGTGTGTGTAGGTGGTCACCCTCACAACTGGAATGCTATCAGTAAAGAGTGTGTGTCACTCCTGAGCGATTTAACGCAGCGTCTCGTCGCTCATCACGACGTCATAGCGTCTAACGGGAGAGCGAAAGCTCCGTCTTCTGAAAGAAGCGACACCAGATCCAGCTCCTCATCCTGCTCAGGTAACACACACACACACACACACACACACACACACACACACTTGCTATGTTAGCAACATTAGCTACATTAATTCTATTAGCGATGTCAAGCTAGTTACGTCTGCTGTGCTAACATTGGTTAGGTAAACTGCGTAAAATTAGCTGTATTATTACACAACATTATTTTATGTTCGTTTTCTTAGCTATCTTAGGTGCTAGCGTATGTGTTTAGGTATGCTAGGAAGCATGTTAGCAAGTTTTAGTTGTCTAGCTATGTTGGTTGTTGGGTCTATCAGTTATTTCCGGTGTAAAGTTACGTTAACTGCAACGTTAGTAACGTTAGTTAGCTGAACGTCTGTGTGTTCAGCGCTAAGCTTTTATGCTAACTGCGATGTAGTTCATTTTCTTCTTGTGGAGAGCGGCAGTGTAGCTAACTTTCTCAAGTGGTTAAAATCGTGCGTTGCTTAGCGACTGTGCTGCACGGTTTAACCGAGCTACTTGCCTTGCCTAGCGATCTGGCTGGCTAGCATGTAATTGTTGAGTTTTATATACGAGTAATGTTGCTAACATGAAGGATTTAGCTAAGCTAGCTTGGAAATGTTAAAACGGATAACATAACTAGAGCTGAAAAATTCTACTATAACTGCTGAGCTGAGGATGCTAAGTGTTATTACAGTGTAATAACAATCGTTCTGTGCATTTGTTTAGGAATTAAGCAGCGTATCTGAGGTAAATGTTGGCGTTCCGGATAATTCTATGCGGTTTCCATGGTTACTGTGTGTTTACAATGTGTATTAAGGTCTTACTGTACTAATTAAAGTGCTCCCATTATTCATTAGCTAGTGGTTTTTGCTACAGCATTAAAAACGTTTGTTAGATTTTTGAAGTTCGGGTTTTGATGTCGGGTTTTGATGGTTATTTCAGCTTCAGTGTTCGTTATGTTATCTACACCGGTTATGTTGGTGTTGATGCTGGTTATGTTTGCTACCAGGGTTAGTTATACTAGCTTTGACACAAGTTGTGTTAGCTTTGACATTAGCTATGTTAGTTTGGATGTTAGCTTTGATGAGGATGATGAAGTTTTTGAGGATGATGATGATGAAGTTTTTGAGGATGATGATGAGGATGATGAAGTTTTTGATGATGAGGATGATGAAGTTTTTGATGATGATGAAGTTTTTGATGATGATGATGAGGTTTTTGATGATGAGGATGATGAAGTTTTTGATGATGATGAAGTTTTTGAGGATGATGAAGTTTTTGAGGATGAGGATGAGGATGATGAAGTTTTTGATGAAGAGGATGAGGTTTTTTATGATGAGGATGATGATGAAGTTTTTGATGATGATGATGATGAGGATGATGATGAAGTTTTTGATGATGAGGTTTTTGATGATGATGATGAAGATGATGAAGTTTTTGATGATGATGAGGTTTTTGATGATGATGATGATGAGGTTTTTGATGATGAGGATGATGAAGTTTTTGAGGATGATTATGAAGTTTTTGAGGATGATGATTAGGTTTTTGATGATGATGATGAAGTTTTTGAGGATGATGAAGTTTTTGATGATGATGATGAAGTTTTTGAGGATGATGAAGTTTTTGATGATGAGGATGAGGATTATAAAGTTTTTGATGATGAGGATGATGATGATGATGAAGTTTTTGATGATGATGAGGATGATGATGAAGTTTTTGAGGATGATGAAGTTTTTGATGATGATGATGAGGATGAGGATGATGAAGTTTTTGATGATGATGATGATGATGAGGATGATGAAGTTTTTGATGATGAAGTTTTTGATGATGAGGATGATGATGATGATGAAGTTTTTGATGATGATGCGGATGATGAAGTTTTTGATGATGATGATGATGTTTTTGATGAAGATGATGCGGATGATGAAGTTTTTGATGATGATGAAGTTTTTGATGAAGATGATGATGATGATGAGGATGATGATGAGGTTTTTGATGAAGATGATGATGAGGTTTTTGATGAAGATGATGATGATGATGAGGATGATGATGAAGTTTTTGATGAAGATGATGAGGATGATGATGAAGTTTTTGGTGATGATGAAGTTTTTGAGGATGAGGATGATGAGGTTTTTGATGAAGATGATGATGAGGTTTTTGATGAAGATGATGATGATGATGATGATGAAGTACATGTTGATGTTATTGTGTCTGCAGTGACGTCGGGGACGGAGGATCTTCCTCAGACTCCTCGCCGCAGCGCTCTGATCCAGACTCCTGGCTCTGTGTTCGGTTCCACAGTGAGGGGCGTGAACTCGCCCATGACCGCCCCGTTCACCCCCGACCTGCCCGCCCCTTTCTCCAGCCCCGCCCTCCGATCCCTGATCGGTCCACAGGTGGCCCTGAGACCCTGGCTGGGCTCGGTCCAGAGTCCTCACGTCACCCGAAGGAACCCCAAACTGTGGAGCACGTCTACTGGTGAGACGCGGCGTTATCTTGGGACACGCCCATAACTCGGACTGCTGCAGCTGTATCATATAGTCTGTTCTAATATAATGATCAGTGGGGGGGATTTTCTGTAGGGGTTTGAATAGGGAAAATTACACCTGTAACGTAGCACATGGTCTTTGATGTCAGACTCGCAGGCCAATGGGAGCCCACCTCCGTCTCCTGATCCCGCCCCCAAACCTGCAGGTGAAGTGAAAACCAGCTTTCTGTCCCAGTGGCTCCAGAACAGGAAGGAACAGGTGCTAAGAAAACACACACACACACACACACACACACACACACGCCAGTCTGTGTAACTGCTGAATAAAGGAGAACATGGAAAGTGGGCGGGGCTAAACTTATACCAAGCCGGAGTGGACCTAGCGATAGAAAGCTAACGTAGCAAGTCCAAAACTAACCTAGCAAACCCAGAGTGATCGATGTTCACATACCTAACTTAGCATGTGAAAGCTAACCTAGCGAGCTCAATGCTAATTTACCAATAGAAACCTAGCTTAGCTTAGCGAGAGAATATTAACGTATATTAAAGTAATGCTAATGTAGCGAGCATAGCTACAGTGTAACAAATTGCTTGAGTGGCATCTAAGGTGGAGTCTCAGACAGAAGGCTGTCAATCAATCTTGCTGATTAGAATATTAGGCCACACCCACTAGGACAGTCTCAGATCAGATGTTGATGTTTAAGAACACTGAAGCTTAGCGGTGTGTGTTCCTTTATTTTCCTTTTTAATGTTCACAGCCTTTTTTTTGTTTATGCATGTTGTTTTTTTGTCCTGCCCTGAACGGCTGTGCTCAGGTTAAAGGTTTCTTGGCAAAGCGTGTGCTGGTTGTGTATTTGTTTAATAAGGTAAGGTCACGCATGTACAGAACTCATGCACCGAGCACGAACGCATTCCGTCAGCATGCTGCATGCGTGGACAGGTGACGGGGATTTACCTCTAACCCTACCTTCACACTAACTGCACCGCTGCACGGAGCAGCCACCTCTCTGACTAGCCCTTTTTAAATACGTGACTATTTGAGACGTTTTTAATTAGCACAACGAATCATTCTCCTCGTTTCTGTGCCCTTCCTCCTCTACATGGTGCATGGTGTGAGTGTGTGTGTGTGTGTGTGTGTGTGTGTGTGTTTTCTCTCTTTTTCTTTCTCCACAATGGTTTAAAAGCATGGATTCATATTAAACGGTTAAAACCGTTTTTTAAAGGGGCGGTCTGTAATTTTCCCAGACAGATGCTTTCAGAGATTTTGTGTATTGCTGTGTGATACACCTGTGTTTATTTTTATTTAAGCTTTGTGCCGTTGTTCAGGCCCTGAAATTAGCCACGCCCCCGTTCTCCCTCCCCCCTGAAAATTACAAACTGCTCCTTTAATTCAGCTGTAATTAATTATCTCTACTAATACGGGTTGGAATGTAAAGGTGTTGGGGAATTATTACTTTTATTACTTTCTGTTGGTTTGAATCCTTGTTTCCTGTGCTGTAATCTGCGCTGTTTAGTCTTTTCTCTGAATAATTCTGTGTTTTTGTGTTAAACAGCTGCCCGAGGCGTCCAGTCAGGCCCTGTTTGCTGACAGCCAAGCGCACATCTGGGCTCTGGAAGGTGGGAACTTTTCTTACAGCTGTGTGCTCCGTCCAAAATGTTTACATTGAAAATAAATGCAGATCTTATGGCAAAAATGATTATTATATATATTTTTTATTATTATTATTATTATTTTATTTTTATTATTATTTTATGTTTATTTTATTTATTTATTTATTATTATTTATTTATTTTATATTATTTTTATTATTATTTATTTTATTTCCCTGACGGTGTTTCCCTGACGGTCATTTCCTGACGGTGTTTCCCTGACGGTGTTTCCCTGACGGTCATTTCCTGACGGTGTTTTCCTGACGGCCATTTCCTGACGGTGTTTCCCTGACGGTCATTTCCTGACGGTCATTTCCTGACGGTGTTTCCCTGACGGTCTTTACCTAACGGTCTTTACCTGACGGTGTTTCCCTGACGGTC
>JAOVVG010000051.1:20979533-20990331 GCA_028566375.1 Leptodoras nelsoni | reverse complement strand
ACACACACACACACACACACACACACACACACACACACACGCACACGCACACGCACACGCACGCAGCTCTTTTATCATAGAGAAATGGATTCTTGCTCGGAAAAAAAAACAAAAGAAAAGAAAATGAACAAGAAGTCTGTAGGATGGTTAATTGTGTGTTGAGGTCACTGGTGCTGTAGTTCAGGGGTATGTGCGAAACTCTCACTGGTACTGCAGGTAGTTTTTGAGAGTCTGGGGCAGGGGGAGCGTGTGGATGTGGTGGATGCGATGTCGGCCCAGAGCTTGGCGAGCCGCTCTCCTGCATAGTTCCATCAGTGGCAGAGGCTCAGCTGCAGAAAACAAAAAAAACATCACCACTTTTAGACACTTAGCACCCCATCTGCACCTACAGACCACCCTGAACTGAAATATGTCTATCTTTTGCATGTGCTTCAAACAATTCTCTTCGGTACGTAGCTGTCCAATAACTTCACCATAAAGTGGGATACTCACTGTGTGAGGTGTCAGACATCTTTATACAGACTGACTGCTTTCCCCACTGTTTAGAGTCTAAATAACATCCTACTTTAACATGTTTTCCTGAAATATCATCATTTATAGCTTCTCCAATTGAGGTCTCAAAGTATAACCAGAATCACTGGTTTTCTCAGACTGCCACAGATTGACTCTCATAGACCATTTTGGTTTTCCCAAAAATAATGATGTGATGCCAAAATGAGGATGGGTTCCCTTTTGAGTCTAGTTCCTCTGAAGGTTTCTGCCATTTTACATCAGAGGGAGGTTTTCCTTGCCACCATCACCTCATTGCTCATTAGTGATGAGATTTAGGCATGAAATTTATACAACTTAAAAGTTATGTCTGCATTTTATGTTTTGTTAAGCTGCTTGGGAACAATGTCCATTGTTAAAAGCACTTTACAAACATAATTGAATTGAACTGATGCCATAAATAAAAATATGGTAAATGTGGTTGTGGTTGGCCACTGGCAAGTCAAACTGTCCCCTCCTGCTAAAAGTAACCATGTCCAATGATGAAACACTCAATTCTCTGATGAAAGCTACTTAGTCAGAATACAGCTGGTTTTAAAATTGTTGATTTCAGGAGCAGAATGTTTCTCAGAATGCTTAAAAAGCACAGATGAACTACATTAGACAGATGAATGACTAGATGCCCTTATCATCATTATGAATCTAAAGTCAGTAGCATTTGTCCACATTACATTATGTAACCTCTTGAAATCATGTTTACACTGAAATACCAGAAAAACGTAATACTTGGTAGGTCGCCCATGGGATCCTAGGGTGTAATTCTAGTAGTACACCCTTGAAATGCTCATACGTAAACATCCAAACTTTGCTTCTACGTCCAAACTGCTATGACCCAGCTCACAAGCTCCAACTATTAAACCGTGTTGAAAATAGCAAAATTGTGATAACTTGCCATTCTCACAGCGGAAACAGCTCTAGAAGCTTCCATAGATGTCTATCGTTGTACATATGCACTGGTGGATGCAACCAATGACGTGCATAGGTGACCTACAGGTTCCAGTTTTTCTGGTACTTCAGTGTATTAACTATTTTATTTTAAAATCAGCATACCCAGTTTCTCTGGAAAATGGTGGATAAATGGAATTGGGTCAAACACACCATTCTGAAGACGTTGGGGTCTGGGGACACTGATCTGTTAACTAATGCTGATAAATAATTATGTTTTTTTGCAAAGTTTAGTGAAGGCATGCTTTTATAATTAATTATGGCAGCAGCTTTCAATGATTACCAATACCATTTTGCTTTAATGTCCTTTTGGGCTCCAGTTGTTCGGTGCTAATTTAACATTACTGCTGTCAATGTTCAATAATGTGTTCTTGGCAGACTGGATTACACACGCCTCAGACTGAATTTTAAACTGTATACCTGTAGGCTGTGGAGAACTTATTTCTTTACGTCGTCTCCTATTGTTTGCTTTCACGAGACATAGCCATATGTTAGTTCAAAGTGTTTTGCAGTGTAAAAAGCACATCCTGCAGCACCTGCGCATTACCATATTCACCATGCAGAAGCATAACAAAGAAAACTGAAAGCAGTAACAGAGGAACAGTGGCAAAGTACAGCATAACTATACAGCACAGATTTCAGGATGTATTCGGAATAAGTTACTTTATAACTGAATACATTTATGAAGATGTATTCAGTATTCAGCTGTGGGTGCACCCAGTGTATTCCTATTCAGTGACCAACCGAGGTTGTATCTCAGAGGGTACAAACAAGCAAGATGGAGGGTAGACTGCCGACAGGAAAATGAGTACTGCATATGAGTGAACAACATTAGACTATGATTGAATTTAATGTTTATGACTGCATAAATATTAGATGTTATGGTGGATGTTATACTTAAAAAGGATGTAGGTATATGCAAGCTACTAAGATGTCACAATTATGAACTGAAAAATGTTGGATTGCATTGGCAGGGAGTTTAATTTAAGTTCAGTGTTCTGAACTTTGGCTTGTAAACCTAATTAAAACCTACTTAAATATTTTATAAACAGCTTTCTTTTGCCTGGACCCTGGGTGTAGTGTTACTGATCACCTGCACATGTTGAAAACATCAAGTAAAATTATACACACTTGTGTTGAAGTTTTTAAAGAACTACTTAGCACCAAGTTACACTCTGGCAGTCCTTCTCCTGTGATTGCCTAATTAACTCTAGAGAAGGAAGACTCCAAAAAAACAATGCACTGGAATCCACTCATCACTTACGTTCAAGTCCATTGATGTACGTCATTGTGACCTCGCAGTGCCCCCACACCGCACTGACGATCGGGTACAGCCTCCTCCCCTTGAGGCCCCGAAAGGCTACGCCTAGGAAGTGTCCATCGGCACAAAACCCCAGTGTGCCTTCGTCCATGTCCAAGACCACCAGCACCTCCTCAGGTACTGAGAATGTGTCCTCATCCTCCTCGTTCTGGCTACACGGATAGGAAGCTGCTGGCCCTGTATGGCTCTTCCTGTCATGGTAAATTTTGCCTCGCCCCAAATCCCATCCCCAAGATTCTGCATCGCTGCCAACAAGCGCCGTGTAGCCGACGGCATGAAGCGGCGCTCGTGAGGTCGCGACCCCGACTACGGCGTGTGTGCCACGTTGCCGCACGGGCCACCGGACAGTCCAGGCATGCAGGCCACGAGTGAAACCAACTTTACCTCGCACGCAGTCTGTACTCTGTGCTACCGGATGGCGATGGAACGTCAGCCGGTCCTCATCTTTGATGAACAGGTTGAGAGAGCGGTCATCAGGGTTCCAAGCATGTGTAAGCTGAGTGGCAATGTCTGCTGAAGGCATGTCCAGAAGCAGTTCCAGGCGTGGTGAGAATGGGTGGCCTAGCCCATGTCCTTGTCCATGCCTGCCAAGGGGCACAAGGGCCACCTGCAATGCCAGCGCAGCTCCCTCGCACTCCTCGGCAGATTTCACCACGCCCGAGACCCTCTGCCCCATCACGGCCCCGTCACGGGCATCACCAACTACCGTCTGGGTTACCTCATGGGCCTGGTGTAACAGCACAGCCTCAGCCAATCAGGAAACTGTGTTCCATGTCATGAGGAAGTGGTGAAGCAAGAGAGAAGCACAGAGAGTCCTCTGTGGAGAAAAGAAAAATGTCAGCACTTAAACCAGTAGAAGGATCTGTGCAATCATAAGATGCACTCTTGTGCAATAATTCTGAGAATAAGAAGGAGCCTGAATTGCAGTTAAGCACCAAATGTGCTGTGAGCAGAAAGTACAATGTTTTTTCCAGAGTTTGACACACCTACCCACACATACAGCCTGTACGTCAGATCCGTAATCACTCTAGCCATCTAAAAGCACCTCCCTTCCATGAATCTGTTCAGATGACTACACTTCCCATAAAACAAATTAAAACAGACAGTCTAGTCAACCCAGCTGCTTCTGTTGCACAACATGCACTAAGCCCAACACAATCTCGAAATTTTCCTCAAAAAGTAAAAAGGTCAGCATTGGGCAACTCTGAAATAAACACTCTGAATGTAACCTGTGTGGTTTTATTGTTACTGGCATACAGTTAAACCTCAGCCACATACTGACAAAGGCTTCAAGCACAACTGCAAAAACAGCTTACAAACAAGTGAATGCATAGAAACACCAGGAAAAGAGATCAGATCACTAGCACCTAATGCACTGCACCTTAGCCCAGAACGGATCAGAAAACAGCTTGGGTGCAAAAGTGAATGAAG
Source organism: Leptodoras nelsoni (assembly GCA_028566375.1). Taxonomy (NCBI): domain Eukaryota; kingdom Metazoa; phylum Chordata; class Actinopteri; order Siluriformes; family Doradidae; genus Leptodoras; species Leptodoras nelsoni. The sequence continues at coordinate 20,986,085 of JAOVVG010000051.1, read as the reverse complement.
TGGAGAAAATACAAAAGGAGGAACGTGAGATACAGGAAGAAAGTGACAAACACCAGAGCATTTAACATCTCAAAATCCATTAAAACAACAACAAAAATAACTACAAATTAGATCACATCCAGGACAGCTTTCCGGTCCTGAAGGTATTCCTCAGAATCCTCCTTCCTCCATCACAAATCTCTAACTGGATATCTGCAAAGTGGATCATCAAGGAAGGAGTGTCTAATAAAGCAGTCCATTAATGCACAGCCTTATATAAAGACTAGCAATGTTGCTGAGCCTGATACATTAGCACCAGCATCTCTTACACAAAATTCCATGTGGCTACCACATCCACACACATGTCATGGGTTTCCTTAGAATGCTCCAGCACCCAAGCAACATCTAAGAAGCAATGTTTCTGCAGTGGTCTTTCCCATTGATAGGCCACTGTGGTGGATTTTATACCAGTATGTATAGCGACAAATGGGCTACTCAGTAAATACACACCTACAAAGTATCCTGTGTGGTAGATTTTCCTGACAAACTGGCAACTCCGTAGATGTCTTTGGATGGGAACATACAATGGGCTCAACTTCCTGGGTACAACAATACATTCAGATGAACACATCAGCACCTCCAGTTCTCAAAAGGTTCATGTGAGGGAAGTGTCTGCAAACACAATAGTATATAATAGAAAGAGAGGACACACTTTTGGCCATTACATAACACTGATGGGTCTAAATACTGAGCGAAGTTGCCTGGAGATTTCTCCTCAGAGCCTAAAGTCATGCAGCCTTAATGCCAAGACAAATAACTCTAAGAACGAGCAAAAGGTGTGGGCACTGCAAGCTTTGTACCATCTAGCTGTAAATTATTTATATCTGTGAGCCTTAAACCATAGGGTGGAACTGATATGATGGTCCAACTAAAACACAGTTTTGGGTGTTTGCGCACTAGTGAGCACAATGACCAAACTCACTGTATTTCAATCAGGACAAGACAGACAGTGTTACTGGAGGACATATATGGGTACGTGGTGAAATTATTCTTCATTACACAAGCATTGCCATCAACTACAATTTCATGCAAGACTTGCTCTACTCAATGCTGCAGTGTCATTATACATCGTGACAAGATGCACAGCTAGGCAAAAAAAAAATAAAATAAAAAATAAAAAAATAAAAATAAAGGGACGAATCATGGAAATGTGCAATTTACATTCAGCATTCTATTATTCATGGATGTAACACACTTTGAACACCTGAGGTGTAACTTAGAATTAAAATATTTTGAGTGCCACCTGGTCATGTGTCTGCATTCATTTGTGGACAGCCTGCTCTTCTGAAGTGCAACAGTTCCAACAAAATTACAAGTTCTTCAGTAGCTTTGAAACACCACCAAAGGCCATAGAAAACGGGCATTTTAGCCGACTTTGGAGCTCTATTTCAGGTAGATAGTTTATGTTTCAGTCAACCATTTTCAAAGACTATAAGATATTGTCAACCACCACTCATTCTGTAAATAGGAGAGATGACATTTTCAACAGCTTGTGATGCAGACTAGTTTTAACCATATAGTTATATTTTCTTTACATTTATATATGCCACAACTGAGACGACTATCAGCAGCATATCATCTCTGAATTGTAACTGGAGTAAATGATTAAGGTAGCAGATACGTTAAAGACATGAAACATGAAGAGGAAATACAAGGTAATATGTTTAACATTACATTGAAACAAGACATTTGATTACAGCAGAATATACCAGAAATGGTTTAATGTTTTTCACTTTAACTTACTGACCAACATTCATTGCTTTTGTGTCTCTCCTTAGGTCAGGAATTCTCACCAATCATGAGTGATCCCAGCACCACAGATGGGACAGAAGAGGATGTGAATGTTGTTTAAAATAATATATATATAAAAAAAGAAAACTACATACGCTTCTTTTAAATACTAACACTACAAGCTACAGTAGTCTGCAACTCTAGGACTAAAAGAAACCTACTTTAAAAGACCAGCTGCATACCATACAGAGTGATAAAAAACTGCAAACCCTACTTCCTGAAGTGAGGAAGAAGAAGAAGAGCAAAAATGTTTATTTAAATCATTAACACCTACAGCGCTGCGATTCTCCCCAGAAAAGAGTAGAACACACAGCTTAGGTGTAAACGTGAAAGAGACGAAACAGGAAGGAGAGGATCAACAAAAGGTGAGAGATTGAGAGAACACGAGAAATGACAATTTTAAAGCATCCAAAGTCATGAAACTCTAACAGCAAATATTAAAATAACTACAGTTACTCTCACTTTCAAGTTTCCAAAACAGCACAATGCAACGTGACCAGAAGACTCGGCGGTCAGAACGCATACACGAGAAACACAGTATACGCACACTAATGGAGTCAAGAGTCATCAGGAGTAGCTGCCTTTCAAGAGCTCTTATCCTTCATGAACTGCGTCTTATCATCTTATACAAGCTCACAGGAGAAATATTACTGATTAATTCATCAGAATGTTTTTTTATTCAACTTAGCCTTCTATTACCTAATCAAAACAATGAAGTAAACAATAAAAAAACCTATTGCCAAGCCCCACAAAAGCAAATTTGTAACAGATATTTTTTAAAAGAAAAGAACAAAGATACAAATCCTCACTGACGCACAGCTCAGTGTGCTTACATAACTAAATCTCTGAGGGGTTAAATGTCATAACAATGTCTAGCAGTTTAAGGTTGGCGTGTGCAATAGTGACGCACGTTAATACAACCATCAAGTGTCATTTTTTTTATCTCTTATGGTTTTGAGATTTTCAATTACGGTGTCACCTAACCCCCATTGGCTCCCCAGGCACTGTGGTTACAGGCATGTGTGTTAGCCTTCTATTACCTAATAACCTTCTATTACCTAATCAAGGCCTAGGGCCTAGGGCTGCCCACTGCAACAGGCATGTGTGTTCACAGCCCCTAGTGTGTGTTCACTAGTGTGTCTCACTGCACGGATGGGTTAAATGTGGAGGTTGCATTTCACTGTGTGCAAGCACAAGTGACAAATATCACTGTCACTTTGTCCACTTAGTGCATGCACGCAGGTGAGGGTTAAGGGCTTTGCTCAGGGGCCCAGCAATGGCTCTGGTGGGATTTGAACTCAGAACCTTCTGGTCAGTTGTCCAACACCTTAACCACTGAGCTACACTGCCCCACTGACAGACATTACAACGCCTGAACTGGCTTGAACCGGTATCCCGAACATGGTCAACTCCAGTGTGACATCATTCCCACCTCTGTCTTTCCACTTCTGTGGTAAATGGAACAGCATTAGGCCAAATGTGAAGAAGTTCCCATGATCCTCAGGGAAAAGTAAATTCTTTTTGTTAGCTTCCAATAACCAATAATTCCACTGGAGTACTTAAAACCTGCATCCTGCTTAAGAGCACACACCAATAATCGAATCATTAACACACTCTCCCTGGTCACTTATTGCTTTAATTTTAATACATCTATGATGCAATTGTGTATTGCTCCAGTGTTCACTAAAAATATACTTAATTATTAATAGTATTTGCAAAAAAAGTTCTTCCACCATGCAATATAGTCTGCTTGGTTGCTAAGCAACATAAAGGGCAAAGATTAAGGTATACCCTGTACAGACGGCTTAACAGTTTTATTGTGTGTGTAACTTTTAAACCAAGTTTGAAAAGTCAGTAACCAATGTTGAGCATAATGTGATGCAGAGGCAGAGAAAATGCATATACTCTCATTGGCTCCTGTATGTAAAACATTCACACTCTGACAAGGATCTCAAGCTAAAATCAACACTAAGGCAAATAACCCAGGGAAGAGCCAAACGTGTGTGCCGTTACAGTTTTGCATCCTCCAACTGTAAATTATTCATACCTGGGAGTCATAACTAACAATAGCAGGCAGAAACCACAGGGTGGAACTGATACTGAGGTCCAACTGAAGGACAGTTCCTGGATATTTTAATAAGGACAGTTTGTACATAGTGTCTGGTGAGGACACGGACAAGGGAATCTTTATGCAGGCAAAAATATACACCGTGTAATGTGTGGTGAGACACTGGATCTTAAAGCACAACCTCAACTTGAAAACCTTTAATAAAGCTTTTAAACAAGTTCCAAAAATTATACAGGGTGAGCAGAAAAACAGTCCTGGTTTTCCAGCAGATACAGAAGGTAACTTTATTGCAACATTATTACACATTGGTGCACAGAGAATCTGCAGGAAAGAAATGTTTTTTTGAGTTAATGTATCTGTGGTCACCGTATTTATAAACATATTCCAATAAGTATTGATTTCAGAAGTATTTGAAATCAAGGATTTTTATGCTCTCCCTGTAGTTTGTTTCCTGGCTCTAAGGAAAACGTATTGAGCTCACAGTAAGTAGCTTAAGCCAGGAGGTTTCATGCTCTAGTCAGAGGATTCAAAGGGACTTTTGCAATAAAGCTATATGGGGAATGGCCAACAAGCAATAGAAACTATCAGTCTACGGTTACTAGTTTAGTACTGTGATGATCGTGTCTATAATCTTAACATTCTCATATCGAAGGATTCAATAATACCACTTCAATATGAACAGTTTCACAAGTTGATAGCAGACGTACCACATAGTGGTGCATAATATGGTCATTGCATAAAGTGAGGGAAACTGCAAGAATGAAATATTAATTAATAAGCACACCAAATGTCAAAATTGTATCTTAAGCAGTTCTTGAGATATTGAAAGCAGTCATGTGGACAGACAAAATTTGGCATGCATCTAAAGAAAGTTGTAGTGATGCAGGGTGTGGAATTTTGTGACGTTTGAGCCTTTACACCCAAAGATATTGGCTAGGGAATTGCTACATTTTTGCTTTGCTCCACAAATGAATCATAGTGAGCTAGGGTAATTTGCAACTTGTCATAAATGTGTCATATCTGTTGGCAAAACTGTTTAAGCCATCGGTGTCCAATCTTACCCACAAAGGGTCGGTGTGGGTGCAGGTTTTCCTTCCAGTCAAGCAGGAGCTACACTTCACTCCACCTGTTTTTAATCAATGTATCGAAATCAATGGAACTTGACTTTCAGTAGTATGTGGCCTCTGCTTGGATGGAAAGAAAACCTGAGACCACACCGGCCCTTCTGAGATAAGTTTGGACACCACTGGTTTAAGATAGAGCCCACCACAATTCAGGGGGCGCTTGTATAAAGGGACACATGCACCAATGGATACAAACCTTATATTCTGTATCAGACATATGGGGCTAAAAGCATATCAAGTTTCATATGGACTGGTAAAGTCCAAGTTTATGATATTGTCAACCAAAAATTGGTGAGAAGAAAGAAAAAAAGTGGAACTAAAGTGCTGCTTTCTGTTTATGAACCACTTCTTTTTTATAAGGTGATCAATTTCAGCTTTCCAGAAAAGCACTGAATAATGTCAGGTATCAAGTCAGGTCACAAAAATGTAGCCTTGTTACATGTTGTGCAATATTTCACTGCCAATATTGGAGTCCAAATAAAAATAGCAACTTGTATATTTTTGGGATATTTATCAGTACACAATGTGACTTCCCAGTTTAGCTCTGGCTGCATACACTCAAGCCACACACTTGATTTTCTGCCTCCGGAGCCATAGGAAAGACAAATAAATGCTTCATTGTCAAAGAAAAAGTATTTTTACAACCAGTTTAATACAAATCATAAAACTGTGATATTAAATCTAAGCTAGAGAGCAGGCTAGGACAGTTGGTTAGCTAAAACTAGCTAGGACTGGTAAGAATGTTATGTACACAGTATGCATGTCATGCTCGGGACAGCTTATTGATCAACACCAAATATGTCGGATTAAATAAATGTGATGCAAAAGATGCAAAACTTCATTTTTGCTACTTTAATTCAGAGTACTAAAAAAAACTACCTCTAATATCAATAGAGATTATTAAAAGCAAGTGTAATACCTGATTTAACTGGGTTCTGAGGCATTGATTGTGTATTGTGTATAGCTCTGAACTGTGTGTGTGTGTGTGTGTATGTGTGTATGTGTGTGTGTGTGTGTGTGCGTGTCATCAAGCTGACCCCAGTGACATCTCTTTGCATGCCACAGAGACAATATAAAACAATACAAGAGCGAAGAAAGAAGAAAGGAAAGTGAAGAGGAAGAGGAAGTAGAGTCCAGGGTTTAAAGGGGCCACTTCCTGCTTCCCCCTGGCAGACTGGGCATGCTCGTGCGCCTGGCGGAATTCACTTGGCTGCCAAAAGGACAGACAAGCTGCAGCTTGACCGAAACCCTGCAGCCTGGGTATAAACAGTAACACGCAAGCGGGAACACATCACACCTGTCACATGTCAAGCGGTTAACACTGTCAGCTGCATTATATTTATAAAATACACTATACACATAAAGCATAATGTTTCATTATTAGCCATATGTATGTATTATCATTATTATTATTCATTCATTCATTCATATTCTTGGCCGCTTATTCCTTTTTAGGGTCACGGGAGAGCTGGTGCCTAGCCGGCCACATAGGGCGCAAGGCAGGAACAACCCTAGACAGGGCGCCAATCC
>JAOVVG010000051.1:20672916-20683477 GCA_028566375.1 Leptodoras nelsoni | reverse complement strand
CTAGGCCCCGGCTCTCCCGTGACCCTGAAAAGGAATAAGCGGTTAAGAAAATGAATGAATGAATGAATGAATGAATAAAATATATAGGCTACAGAAGTCATAAAGCAAATTGTCATCATTAGTAAAGTAGACTTGCTGAGCAGCGACCATAAAATCATTTTGAGGTTTGGGACTGATTCGTTTCCCTCGGGTTCTTTGTTAGCAGAAGGCTTCACTCTGAAAATGCATATACAATATATAGGCTACAGAAGAAATAAAGCAAATTGTCATGACGTGCTAAGCTGAAGGTTGGTTAACGTTAATGAACAAACAAAAAGCTTTCCAAAAATCAGTTCCACCTGCAGTTACATGTGCACTCATTCTTTTAGTATAGGTGACTTTCTGTAGCCCTTCCTGGAGTCCCATCATCACTGGAAAGGGACTGCAGCTGACCAGCTTTCTCTGAAAGCAGATCCATACCTTTGTGTCTTTGTGTAAGTGCCACAACAACCTTCTTTCATGAAGACACCATGTCCGTGTTGCCAGGTCTGTGCTTTTCAACTGAAGCCAGTCCACTAAGCTAGACGTACCATCATGACGATCAGAGAACGAATCGTATCACGAGGATCGTAACACAATGACACTGTCTAGGTATATTTAGTGCTTCAGATCTACATATCTGTGTGCGTTCTCAAATTTACTCTTGAAGAGCGTATGGTCTAACCTGAACTTTCTTTCTTTCTTAATTAATTAATCTTAGAATGACTATAAACATTAGGAAAACATTAGCATGGAATAACATCCGAATTATAGCCCTGACAGTTCCTCAATCTCAGCAACATCACTGCCGGTCTTAATGGGTCTCAAAAACGCATACACGTGTCTTTATTTAAAAAAAAAAAAATGAAATACTCATGTTATTGTATCCCTGTTCGTAAAGATTTTCGCATATCCATGTCGACGCATATGATTTGTTTTGTCTTGCAAGCTTCATATTTGACTGCTCGCTTACTCCTGCTTGAAAGTTCACAAAGATCTCACAGTTTTTGTGTGTTTTCTTGCACCACACATGATCGCAGTCCCACCACACACAGTTTCATCTAGACGCCCCGTGAACCTTTATAGCAGTTTTTCTAAATACAGAAAAGGTAATAATGCATAACTATATATTTTTTTAGCACACTATATTTATATTCTGATCCTTCTTTAATATTGTTAAAATGAAAACACCAGCTCCTTAAACACTGGCTCTCTTATTATAACAGTACATATTATTCTTATAATAAAGAATGATTGATGACTGGATCATAAAATAGTAATGATATGGGACTAATATTGAGAAATAGACGTAGTATTAATACATGATTCATTAATTTTCATTTGATTAAATTCATATAATTACAAATATACAAACAAAGACAATGTGCCAGTTAAACAGCTGAGGTGTATTTTACGGTGGATTGAACGACTATCTGGCAACCCGAGTTTTTGTACAACGCTCACAGACAATACACAAGCTGCAGCCTCGCCACCATTTTGCGTATAAGCTTCCGAACAGCTAGCTTTAAAGGTGGAAACCAGCCTCTTTTTTTCGGCAATGGACGGGTGAGTGAGATATGAAGTGCGGGAGTGAAAAATAAACAGTTATTGCTGTTTAATTTGGGGTTTAAAACGCTAAATAAACACCGCGTCCTAGCTTAGCTTATCTTAGCGGAGCTTAGCTGGTACCGTTAGCTAGCATTAAACAGGCTTTGCTAGCATTTACACGCCTTGTACTTTGTTTCAGGATTCACGCTACAGCCGTGTTTACTTTGAAATACTTACTAAAATGCGTATCAAATGTCTTCTTTTCATTATTTGGTGTTCATTTGAGTTATCGGGTAAAGTAGACTTGCTGAGCAGCGACTATAAAATCATTTCGAGGTTTGGTATTGATTAGTTTCCCTCGGGTTCTTTGTTAGGGTGAAGGCTTCAGACTGAAAATGCTAAATGTGATTATATATGTAAGTTACAATGTTCTCAAATGATATTAAATAACCTATAAGAATACGTTTTATTCTCCTGCTTGTGAGGAAAATACGTAATATAATATAACATACTATTATCAGCTGTTATATTGGACTATACACTCACTGGCCACTTTAATAGAGACACCTGGACTCCTTATTTATTCAGTTATCTGATCAGTACAAAAACAAATGATATTAAATAACCTATAAAAATCAGTTTTATTCTCTTGCTTGTGAGGAAAATACGTAATATAATATAACATACTATTATCAGCTGTTATATTGGACTATACACTCACTGGCCACTTTAATAGAGACACCTGGACTCCTTATTTATTCAGTTATCTGATCAGTACAAAAACAAATGATATTAAATAACCTATAAAAATCAGTTTTATTCTCCTGCTTGTGAGGAAAATACGTAATATAACATAACATACTATTATCAGCTGTTATATTGGACTATACACTCACTGGCCACTTTAATAGAGACATCTGGACTCCTTATTTATTCAGTTATCTGATCAGTAGTTTGTATCACTGCATCATCAATGCATAAAATCATGCAGATAGCAGATATAATCTCAGTGGCTTCAGATGCTTTCAGAAAGGGCTGATTTAAGGTACATCATGAGGTCCTGAGATTTTTAGATTTTCACACACAACAGGGTCATGAAGCCAAAAATCATCCAGATCCACCGAGGATCGGGTCCGCAGGCGGAGAAATCCCTGTCTTGTTTTATTACAAAGGATTTTTTTTACATCTTCAAACTGTTGTAAGCAGAAGCGATCGTCAAAATACACAACACGTTGAACCTCAAGCTGGACGAGCTACAAGAGCAGAAGTGACGTCCACATCAGGTTCCTCTCCTGTCCTCGTCCCGGTACCAGCCCGGAAGCAAGAATCCGACACGGCGTTGTGTCTAGACACTCTGAAAAGTGCATAGATCAAAAAAAGAGTAAACTGGCTGATTGGATAACTGCATGAATATGCAGAGCCACAGATCTTCCTATTAAAAGTGGCTGGTGTGTGTGTATGGCATCCTGTCTGGGATTTTCCCCTGATTTTTAATTGAAAAATTAGAATTGGTCTTTCTTTCGTATAGAATAGGCTTTAATAGTTTGAGAGGTTGATTTGCAGTACTGATGTATTGATGTACAGTATTATGAGGTGAGTAAATTGCTTAGATAATTAATAAAAAACAATCCAAGATGTTTAATTCTTGTTTAATGTTAAATCGTAGTTTAATTTATGGGTTGCTGTTTATTTTGAATCGGTCACAGTGTATTTAACTCTGTCTGTACCTCGAAAGCTATTAAATCATCCTTAATTCTGCCTTCCAGTACATACAGGCGATATTCTGAGATTATGAACTGCCTCCTGAAACAATTAAAACAGAATATGTACAGTTTGCTTTGAGTTAATTGCATTTTTTGTTGGGATTTTGCCCTAATTATGACTTTCATTTAATATTTCTTCATATTAAAGGTAGCCATAGTCTACCTTTTACGCAAATTAACTTGCTAAAACGGGCAGAAAGTAGTTTTTATGATCCTTCATATAATGCATTTAATTCTCATCTCCTGTTTTACTGAAAGATCACTACGATCGTATACGAGTCATGTTTAAAATGCGTTTTCCTTTGTTTTCTCTTCAGCATCGCTAGTGATGTTGCAGTTGGTGTAAAGGTAAGATGTTGCGTACTTTATTTTCTCGTGCTAATTAATAATAATAAAAAAAAGTATGTAATAGTACATAGTGTTAATGGAATTAATGGATTAGGTTTTAACGATATTTTTTAATGATGTATTTAATGCATGCTGCATCCTACAATAATGTTGGCTTCATTTTTTTCCTCCTCAGAGAAGTTCTGATGATTTGCTTTCTGGGAGTTTGTACAGCAGTCCAAACACTTCAGTTAAGGGTAAGTGGAAAAAGTAATAACAGTCTGTTTAATACTGAGAACGTTGTGGACACCGTACATCTTTCCCCCCCATATTTATAATATAGCATTACTGTAATATCTGAACCTTTTATTATGGCAGGAATGTACAGATTGTATAAACGAAAAACTTAACAGTCTAGTGCAAAGTATTGTGTTATATAAGACTCGGCGCCCTGGTTTATACATGATTTTGCTTGCGCATGCAGAAGCCCTTGTTCACACTCTTGCTGCATATCTTATGTACATCCAGAATATTTATAAATGACATTCAGTAGATGGATTTTCTGGAAGTCTGGTATAAATGTTTAATGTCGTGGATTCATCTGAAAGAAAATTGAATCTCTGCTTGGCTGTAACATACACACTGACGTAGCATGTACATACAGTGAACCTGCTGATGATATACACACTGACGTCTAGATGATACACACTGTAAAGCTGCCTTCACATCATACTTTTGCGATTGAAATCGTGTTCATTTAAATGGAGTTTGCAGTAAAGAGAAATTTTGTGCTGCAGGCCAGCAGGGTGAATTAATTTCACGAGTGAAATTTTGCGCAGGTTTTTGGTAAACTTTGACACGGATATTCGCATCCTCGATCAATAGAGCTACAGCTTTGGCTGCAGTGACCTTCAGGGGTGAGGTGTTGTATAACAGGACTGTAGATCCATAATGGAGGGAGTGCTTGAATGCCTTTTTTTTTTTTTTTTTTTTTTTATAAACCGTTTATGGTTTGTAAGTTAGCCTGTTTGTTTGGCAAGAAAACTAGATTTCAGTAAGTGCGATTAATTCATAATATACCCAACTGTTATGTAAGTGTCTTGCCTTTCATGTATGATGATGACTGACCTGTGATTCATTTCACAGCTAATGGAAGCGACAGCAAAAAACTGAGAGTGGAGGACGGCATGGACATCCCACCCTCTAGAGTGATTCACATTCGTAAACTTCCAAACGAGGTTTCTGAGACAGAAGTCATCGCCCTGGGCCTGCCCTTTGGGAAAGTCACCAATATCCTGATGCTAAAAGGCAAAAATCAGGTGTGAGAACAGAAAAAAAAATCAGGATGGGTCTTTTTCAATAGGTTTTAATAGTTTTCGAGATTTTAATCGTTTAAATAGATTTATTTGCAATAAATATGTTGGCAGTTGATTATACTGATGGACGGTATTATGAGGTGAGTAAATCGGTTAGAATAAAAAAAAAAAAACTCATAGTTTTATTATTGTGCTATTTATTTTAAACCAGTCACACTGGGTTTAGCTCTGTCTGTACCTTGAAAGCTTGAAAGGCGCTTTTGCACCGGAGGGACTTTTCCTAGTTCTTAGAACTGAGTCCCATTTCTCGCGTGTTTGCACCACAGGAACTGGGACGATTGTAGTTCTTAGAACGCCGTGTATAGGGACTTTTCTCTGTGCATAGGGACCGAGTAAATTATTGTTATTATTTTATTATTGTTATCATTTATTTTGTTAATAATTAAAAAAAATATATAAATTATTGTTATTGTCAGTTGCACTGAAGTTACATCAAATCACCGACTGTCACGTTTATCATTCCTACTTCCAGTGCGAATGCACACCAGAGGCCCTGGAATGACTGTAGTTCTCAGGGGAGCACCACGGGGGGGACAGTTCCCCCCAGATTAGTCCTTAGAACAGTTTGGTGTGAAAACGCCTAAAGGGTCTTTAAATTATAAACCTGCCTACTGAAAGCATTAAAACAGAATATTTACAAGGGTTTTTTTTTTTTTTTTTTGGAGATGGAGTCCCAGATGAGTCCATCTGTATAGTTGATTTGAACTTTTACTTGTACTTTTGCTGAGCATATTTACTATTAAATATTTATGCTCTTTACCAGGCATTTTTGGAGCTTGGGACAGAAGAAGCAGCGATCACCATGGTGAACTACTACACAGCAGTGACCCCTCAAGTGCGAAACGTTCCTGTGTGTATCCAGTACTCCAACCACAAAGAGCTTAAAACGGACAGTGCACTCAACCAGGTTAGCAAACCAGTCCTTTCAGCATGCTTCATATCCACCTCATCGAGATCCAAACCTTCAGGCATAAGGTTCGAATTCTCTACATTTTAACAGAACTGAATGCAGGCCTTTTTTTTTTATCCCAGGAGTTTATTCCACACTCTTCTCACCATGCCCATTAAAAAATATTTATCCACTCAAAATGCTTTCTAGTTCCTCGCAGGATAAACAAATAATTAATTTATATACTGGGTTTTTTTTTTAAACCGTCAAATGAATTGACTTCTGTTTCAACGTATAATCTTCTCGCTCAGGCTGTTACAATCCAGCAGTGATTTGACACAAATAAAATTACTTTGTGGGGAAAAAAGTTAACTGAAATTGTATGATGAATAGAATGCGATGGTTGTTCGGAGTGGTTGTTTCCTTCTTTTTTTTCTGGGACAAATGCACATGGTGGAGGAACTGCTCATTACATTCCATCTCTTCTCATCTCATGAGCTTTTGTCCCCACTCCCAGTCACATGAGGGTGAAAAACTTGATGTCAGGTTTGAAAATGGATCCATTTCCCTTTCCCCTGTTAGTATCCACCAGTCATCGGTGTTTCCTTATTAAGCAAATGGTAGTCTGGTAGTGTAATTCAAATGAAAAAGACATTTCAAGATGTTTTTGAGTGGTTTCCATTCTCTTGCTGCTCTGCCCTCCTCCTATCTGCGATCTAAATGTCCCTTGTTTTTTTGCGTCACTGCCCGGAGGAGCAGTTCGATTTTTGTGAAACGGCACAAAACATTCAAGATTACTTGCATAAGTCATTTTCCGTATTTTTTTGTAAAGGAACACTACAACCCACATTCCAATCTGTGGCACTGTCACTCCTCCAAACATACCCCTTAATGTTTACCACTATGACCGCTATTGCAAAATGTACTGTAATAGTTAAAAACAATGTCATGCAATACACTTTAACAAGGCAGTATTAAAAATAGTTTCCTTTGGCAGCAGTTCTCCAGTAGTCTGCAGCAAACCTGACCTGGCAAGACTGCAATGTTCTGAAGTCTGCTCAGCTCACAGCCCTCTCAGAGCTCCATGCCCCTAACAGTACAGCCTGTTCTAGCAAGTCTTGCTCTTTTTAAGTATATTAAGTATTAAGTACATGTTCTGCAGAGGTTCTTTGCGTCATTTAAAATGTACCGCCTACCTTACAGCTGCTGTGGCTGCCTACTTGCACGTTTTAAACCACGGGTATACAAACGCACGTACACACGCCTGATCAAACTAGCTAGATTACTACAAAAGTGTACTGGACTAGGTTCATGAGAGTGTATGAGAGATGCACTCATTGTGCCACGTAACTGTTACTGACATTAATAGCTCTGAGGGGAAAGAAACTCATGTGACCTGATTTTCATACCATATGTTGTGTATATGTTATGTTATTACATCAGATCAATACTGGAAGCTGGTTACGAGACAGGTGTAGCTGCAATCATTAGCATTTGGCCAGGCATTAGCATTTTCTGGCCTAATTACCTACTTAACGAGGTCAGAAATGATCACTAAACGGAAGTCATAAATAAATGTAACAGGTTATTAGCTGTAAGCTCATTCTAAAATGAAATCATATTATATAACTCTCTGTGCTCTGTGATGAACAGGAGTGTAGATACTTATTGAATTCTTGTAGCTCGGTGGTTAAGACATTGGAATACTGATTGGCAGGCTGTGAGTTCAAATCCCAGAAGTGTCAGGCTGCTCCTGCTAGGTCTTTGAGAAACCATCAGCTACTCAGTTTTATACAAGAGATAAATGGAAGTCACTCTGAATAAGGATGTCTGCCATATGCCTTAAAAGTGAATGCGTAAATGTATATCAAAGTCGCCTGATAATCAACATTTTGTCAGATTTTTAAAAATACATACATCTGTTCATGTTTTGCGAGCAAAGAGATTATGGCTTTTTCTGTTCGGGAAAAAACTGTTTGTTTTAGTTTTTATTGAAATTATTGCATTAACACGTGTTTTCTGCCTTCATGAGCTAACTATTCAAAACTATTAAAGTGTAATAAAAGACAACACCAGGAAATATATACAATATGAATAAATATACTTGTCATGTTAATGCAAGGACCATATTTTTGTCTTTTGCATGATTGTTTAATTTTTGTAAAGCGTGGTGTTCAGAAGGAAAAGCTAAGCTTTCATTGTACAGCCTGTAGTTTTTGTTTGTGTGTGTGTTTGTGTGTGAAGGAGAGAGAGAATAATTGGTATGAGCATAAATTTGATTTGGTATCAGCATTGTTTTTTTTTCCCATGTGGTCAGCGTGCCCAGGCTGTTCTGCAGGCAGTGTGTGCCGTTCAGGAGGGAGGTTCTCCAAGCTCAGACTCTGCAGGAGAGAGCGTGTTAATACCGCCACCAAGTCCAGTCCTGCGCATCATCATCGATAACATGTTCTACCCGGTAACGCTGGACGTCCTGCAGCAGGTCAGAGCTTTTCCACACTCCCCTAATTAGGTTTTTATGTTTGTTTCACTTTCAGTATATCCATGCTTGTGCCTTTTTTCCCCTCTTTTTAGATCTTCTCCAAGTTTGGGACAGTGATGAAGATAATCACATTCACCAAAAATAATCAATTCCAAGCACTGCTGCAATTCAGTGATCCAGTAAATGCACAACAGGCCAAACTGGTGAGTAAGCTGACAAGACAAAGACAGCCCTTTTGTGACATTAGTCTACATTTGCACCTAAAAACAAACCTTTCATAGTTTAGAAGCCATAAGATTAAAACCTAAACTTGTTTAAAATCAACTGGATGTTTTTAACAAGGCATAACTACCTCAGACAGGCTTGTGCTTAGTTACAATATTCTGTTATTTGTGATCCCCTTGCTACTGCGACATGGCAGCCACCTGAAGATGCTTTTTTTTTGCTTTTTCAGCTAAAACGGCAGACAGATTAAGTGACAGTATAATTTACCCAGCTGGAAAGCTGATTCACTAAAAGATAAAGGATTCAGGACACGAAATGCAGTTAGTTTTACTTCATGCCAACTTTTATTTAGGTAAACTTTCTGTGAGATGTGGACTTGTGAGCCAGTAGAAACCATGTGGGTGGGACTGTGTGGCCTTAGGCTGATAAACAAATTGAGAAGCTGCTTATTATTAAGAAGCAGACATGCTGGATTCCTTTAGTTACTTTTGCTTTGTGTACATCTGAAAAAAATGGCTGTCTTGTCCTCCAGAGTGTACTATATGATGGGGTGAAATTCTGTTTCCTTCTTAAAAACTGTCTGCCTGCTTTTCTAGTTAGCACTACTGGTAACTCTTGTACTTGGTGAAAATCCAAAAGTAACTAATAAAATGAAATCTAAGGGGGAAATGATTCCGTATGTCCATGTAATAATTATAGATGTAATTGGAGCATGTTTTACTTCATTATGGTCGCTTCACATGCTGTAGGTCTTGCATGAAGTACAGGTGCAAAAGGAACAGATAGACGTGCTCATTAATAATGCTGTGGCACACAAGGGTCAGCATCATTTCAGTACTGAACACTGGTTATATTACTATGATAAGATTATAATACTTTCCTAAAGGCATTACGGGAATTTAATGAAGCTATTTTGCTCCTTCAGTGCACAGTTAGCTAGCTCATTTAAAGATATAACATGCTTTAACACCTGTTCCTCGTTGTCTTTAGTCTTTGGATGGACAGAACATCTATAACTCCTGCTGCACGCTGCGCATTGACTTCTCCAAGCTGGTCAACTTAAACGTAAAGTACAACAATGATAAGAGTCGAGATTACACAAGACCCGAGCTGCCTGCAGCAGACGGCCAGCCTTCTGTAGATCCAGCAATGGCTGCTGCACTTGGAAAGGACTCCACATCCCTGCTTGGTAAGACTTAAACACGTATCCAGTTTAGGGCTGTGAATCTTATTAGACACAAATAACCTGTATAACCAGAAATGGCCGTCCAAAAGAAGGTATTCATTAAAATACAATTTTGTTTATGAAAATACTTCATTTGGGTTAGACCTGATAGCATGAGTGAAGATGTATAAAATGTGGGTTTTTCTCTTCCAGGTAGAAATATTGCACAAAATTAAGATGAGTTACCCTTGAAATGTATGCTCTGAAACTAACTGGGGAAATGGCTTTAGCAGAATTAAGCCCTGACCTGTCTGCAGTCTATAAAATGCTAGATATCCAAGCAAGTCTAATTAATGCCATAAATTGTCCAGCCTTTTCACTTTTACCTCAATGTTTTAGCTTTTATAGATTTATGGCTAGAGAACACTTTAGAAAAGCTATAAAAGTCTATAACTGAGAGGATCTCTGTTCAGGAGCTGTTCAGAGGATTCAAATATATAAAATTATAAAGAGAGTAAGGGTTGGTGTACAGGCTATTTTAAAATGAAATAATTATTCACTTTTGTGACACCTTTTTGCAATAAACATACAAAAAATAAGGTTTTAATTTAAATAATACACAAGATTTTTAAGTAGAATTTTGGCTGGGGAAATATTAAATGAGTATAAAGACAGAAATTTCCCCTCGGGGATGAATAAAGTACTATCTTATCTTAAAGTGGTAAATTACTGGGCTTGGAATTCAATATGTGTTGTGTGTGTACATGTGTG
>JAOVVG010000051.1:20370242-20380924 GCA_028566375.1 Leptodoras nelsoni | reverse complement strand
ACTGAGGACACTAATTGTTGAAGCTTTGTAGGTGGAATTCTTTCCCATTCTTGCTTGATGTACAACTTCAGCTTGATCCTCAACAGTCCGGGGTCTCCGTTGTCGTATTTTGCGTTTCATAATGCGCCACACGTTTTGAATAATGAGAGACAGGTCTGGACTGCAGGCAGGCCGGTCTAGTACCCGCACTCTTTTACTACGAAGCCACGCTGTTGTAAGACGTGCAGAATGTGGCTTGGCGTTGTCTTGCTGGTGTCTAATTGTGCAGTTTGCATGCAGATTCTTTCACATAGAAACCTGAGGTGTGTGTGTGTCTCTGTGTGTGAGGAATGTGCCTGTGTATGGAATTTTAATTAAAATAGAAATGTGAACTGCAGCTGATTTTCTGTTAAATCATGTGGCAGAAAAAAAAAATGTATACCAATATGTAAGCCTTAGGAACAAGAACAATGTACAAAACTGCCTTAGCCTTAAGAATTATTTCAGGGTGCTTCAGAGGTGTTTCAAATGGTTAATAGATGTTAAATGTATTATTATTATTATTATTATTATTATTATTATTATTATTATTACTATTATTATTATTATTATTATTATTGAAAGATAAGAGAGAATTTCCCACTGGTATACTGTAACCCTATTGGCTGCTGTATAGACAACTTGCAGTTTTTGTTGAAGCAGTTTTCTTCTCATAAATACTATTTACTTGTGAGAGAACTCTTCAAGTGAACTGTGTGTTCAGAAGCTTTTTTTGTGCAGATCTGGGTGTTAAAAGCTTTAAATGTATTATTTTTCTCTGTGCTATCAAGTGGGTGGTGGATCATTAAAAGCTGAAGGAGATCTTTATTCTTATCTGCCATCTGGATTTTGCCCCCCTGATGGATCCATCAGCTGTTCCTCTGCTCTCTGGCTCCGCGCTAAAGCCCAAGCAGAGCCACGCATATGAGTCTGTATGAAACACGGCCCTGTATGACAGATCGCTTGCATAGTAATGATAATGGATATGCTTTAGTAAGAGCAGAAAGGAAAGCATTTAGCATGCAGTTAAGTAGGCACCAAATACAGTCAACAATGGAATTATTTGCACTGTGTGAGTATGGGTAAAATGCACTCACATACTTTCTATAATTACTTTGTTCTTGTCTGGGTCATGACCCACTAACACTAACCCCCTAACCATAACCCTAACCCAAACCATAACCCTAACCCCCTAACCCCCTAACAATAACCATAACAACCTAACCATAACCATAACCCTAACCCCCTAACAATAACCATAACCCTCTAACCCTAACCCCCTAACAATAACCATAACCCTAACCCCCAACAATAACCATAACCCCCTAACCATAACCATAACCCCCTAACCCTAACAATAACCATAACCCTCTAACCCTAACCCTCTAACCATAACCCTTTAACCCTAACCATAACCCCCTAACCCTAACAATAACCCTAACCCTCTAACCCTAACCCCCAAACAATAACCATAACCCCCTAACAATAACCATAACCCTAAACCCCTAACAATAACCATAACCCCAACCCCATAACAATAACCATAACCATAACCCCCTAACTATAACCCTAACCCCAACCCCATAACTATAACCCTAATCCTCTAACCATAACCATAACCCCCTAACCCTAACTCTAAACCCAAACATAAACCCCAAACCACTACCCTCTAACCATACCCCAAATCCCTAACCCTAAGCCCCTTTTTTATGCCCTGGGCACCATTTTTCCTAGATTTTGTGCATCTGTTACACACAATTGTCCAAAATGTTCATTCAATCCATTTGAGAAAATCATTTGCATGATTTTTCCCCTTTTTTAAAACTCTTTTGTGCAAAGATTTATGAATTGGTAGAAGTGAGAATATTTAACATAAATGCAAACAAATTGTTCAGCTTTTTCATTTTTTCATATACACTCTTCTTTCCTTTGACACAATATGAGGTTTCATACATGCAAAATCTGCATGTCTTTAATCACCATGGGTTAAAATGATGACATTTCCACACGAACGAGAAAGATGATAGAACGATTGATGTGACATTGCTGACGCTGTGAACACTAAACAACTACTGGCATCAGCATGTTAACAGTTTATCGTAGGTGAGATGCAGATTAGCACAAACCGTGAGTTAATTGCGTCTCTGTGATTCTCCATCTGCTTCCCCTGTACTCAGAACCTGCGTTCCTAAGTGTAGCAGAATGCTTTATCCATGTTGTTATTTCGGTTATGTTACTCTACTTCATGTCTTATTTTCATGTCTGGAGTCGCAGCTTGACTGACACATCACGGAGGATAATTTATGTGCTACATCTGCTGATGCTTCAAGTCTTCACAGGAGAGCTGGTTTTAAAATGTATGAGATCAGCGTGCAGTACGAAATGATGTTTGATTAAAGCTTTGATTAATTCTTTGTTTTAAATCTTTAATCAAGTCTGTTTCTTTCACATGAGCACAATGAAAATGCAGTCGTTTGGTCTAATAAATATGCCTAATTTATTAACGGTGTCAGCAGTTAAAACTGAAATGATGAACTTAGATTGTACAATTAGGTTGAAGTCAACTCATACAGTATTTATTTCCAACACAGATTCCATGTCAACAAACTACAGCTTTAGCAAGCATCTACTTTATGCATGACACAAACAATTTTTCCAACAAATCTTTACAAACAGGTCATTTCATGTATAATTCACTATATCCAAATTCCAGTGGGTGAGAAGTTTACATACACCAAGTACCTCTGCCTTCAAATAGCTTGGAAAATTCCAGAAAATGATGCCACAGCTTTAGAAGCTTCTGGTTGGCTAATTGACCTCATTTGAGTTAATTATAGTATTTTAAAGCCTAATTTCAAGGCCTACTAGCCCCTTTGCTTGATTGATTACATAATGGGAAAGTCATCAGGGAATTAAGACATCAGAAAAAGAATTGTGTACCTCCAAAAGTCTGGTACATCCTTTGGAGCAATTTCCAAACACCTGAAGGTACCATGTGCATCTGTTCAAACAACACTATGCAAGATTAAACACCATCAGACCACACAGCCATTGTACCATTCAGGACAGAGACACATTCTGTCTCCTAGAGTTAAACAAACTTGGGTGTGAAAAATACAAAGAAGAAGCCACTGCCATATATAAAAAAAAGCTAGGTTATGGTTTGAAACTGCAAATGGAGACAAATAACTTACTTTCTGGAGAAATGTCCTCTGGTCTGATGAAACAAAAATGTTACTTTTTGGCCATAATGACCATCATTATGTACGGGGAAAAGGGGGAGGCTTGCAAGCCAAAGAACACCATTCCACCCATAAAGCACGGTGGTGGCAGCATCATGTTACTGGGGGGCTTTGCTGTAAAAGGGACTGGTGTTGAATCAACATCTATAGAAATCAGCCAGGAAGTTAAAGCTTGGGTGCAAATGGGCTTTCTAAATGGACAATGACCCCAAGGCATACTTCTAATACTGTGGCAAAATGGCTTAAGGCAACAAATTGAAGTTAATGGAGTGGCCATTACAAAGCCCTGACCTCAATCCCATGGAAAATGTATGGGCATCACTGGAAAAGCACATGCGAGCAAGGAGGTCTACAAACTTGACCCCCTAACCATAACCCTAACCCCTTAACCGTAACTATAGCCCTAACCCCCTAACCCTAACCCCGTAACCATAACTATAACCCTAACCCCCTAACCATAACTATAACCCTAACCCCCTAACCATCACCCCTGATTAAACAAAAATGTTACTTTTTGGCCATAATTACAAATTCATTATGTATGGGGAAAAAGGGGGAGGCTTGCAAGCCAAAAAACACCATTCCAACCATAAAGCACGGTGGTGGCAGCATCATGTTACTGGGGGGCTTTGCTGCAGGAGGGACTGGTGTGCACTACCCAAAATGTGGAGATTTTGAATCATCTCAAGACATCAGCCAGGAAGTTAAAGCTTGGGTGCAAATGGGCTTTCTAAATGGACAATGACCCCAAGGCATACTTCTAAAGTTGTGGCAAAATGGCTTAAGGCAACAAATTGAAGTTAATGGAGTGGCTACAAACTTTACCCCCTAACCCTAACCCCATAACCATAACCATAACCCTAACCCCCTAACCATAACCATAACCCTAACCCCCTAACCATAACCATAACCCTAACCCTAACCCCCTAACCATAACCATAACCCTCTAACCATAACCATAACCCTAACCCTAACCCCCTAACCATCACCCCTGATGAAACAAAAATGTTACTTTTTGGCCATAATTACAAATGCATTATGTATGGGGAAAAAGGGGGAGGCTTGCAAGCCAAAGAACACCATTCCAACCGTAAAGCACGGTGGTGGCAGCATCATGTTACTGGGGGGCTTTGCTATAGAAGGGACTGGTGTGCACTACCCAAAATGTGGAGATTTTGATGCAACATCTCAAGAAATCAGCCAGGAAGTTAAAGCTTGGGTGCAAATGGGCTTTCTAAATGGACAATGATCCCAAGGCATACTTCTAAAGTTGTGGCAAAATGGCTTAAGGCAACAAATTGAAGTTAATGGAGTGGCCATTACAAAGCCCTGACCTCAATCCCGTGGAAAATGTATGGGCATCACTGGAAAAGCACGTGCAAGCATGGAGGCCTACAAACTTGACCCAGTTATATCAGTTTTCCAGGAGTAATGAGCCAATATTCCAGCGACCTATTGTGAGAAACTTGTGGAAGGCTACCCGAAACATTTGTATGCGGATACATAAAAAGAAATAAAAGCTGAAATAAATCACATCCGCTAACATTATTCTGACTTCACATTTTTAAAATACAGTAGTGATCCTAAGCGACTAAGAGAGGGAATGTGTACTAGGATTACTTGTCAGGCTACGTCAGTAGTAGAGCCAAGCAGGACAACCCTTTACTTAGAGTGACAATGGAGCTATTTAAAGCGTAGACCAAGTAAAGAGCTATAAATCCGAGCTTTTAGGACAGTCCCCGTCAGATCTTCCTTCTGATACACACATCTCTGCTGTGCGGCAGTCTGACGTTCCCTCTGTAATAGATAAGAGAACTGTGGAAATGCTGAAATCACACATACTCAATTAAAGGGGTGATGGTGAGAGGTGATGTATTGGCAGCAAGACACAGACTGACTAGTCTGAAGTGGCCTGATGTCTACAAGCTAGAAGAGCTCAGAAGGGTTAGTAATGTATATCACAAGGTTCGTTTTTACCCAGCTAGCTATTTAATAGAGCAACCCTACTCTTTTCTCATCGGTCCTACCATTTATCAAGTTCTTTGTGATCAAGCTCTAATGTTACCAATGGTAGAGAAATAAGTAAATCCTTTATGTAAGTAAAAGTACCCATAAAGCAATGTAACAAAAACTCCAATACCAGTAAACGTCCTGCATGAAAAATCCTACTTAAATAAAAGTGCATAACAATTAGCAGCAAAATGTAGATTAAATATTAAAATAAAAATAATGGTTTGGTCCGTCTGACTGATATATAGTTACATATAATGGCATTGTTAGATTATTAATAATGGTGTTACTGTTGTAGCGGCTGGAGATGGAGCTAGTTTGTAACTACTTTATATTCAGTTTTAGATGCAGGGACACCAGATACATCCGAGGGGTCATGAGACGATTAATGTGAGAAGAAAGAAACAAAGAAACAAAGTTCTGATATGCAAATCTGGGCTTTTTGTTTTTGGTTTTTCTTTTTCTCTAATCTTTGATTTCTGGTGAGCTGTTGGGAAAAATCACTATTTGGTGGTGTACCAAAACTGGCCATTTGAATCGTGACAGCGCTACACACTGCATTTTGTTAGACCATTGAACATTGGAAACCACTTGAGTTATCTTTAGCAATGTATTTTAAAAGCTTGTTATATTATCAATTGTGTCAAATTTTCATCTTTCAGTGGTGGACAGGGGTCAGCCTGGGCACTCTAACCGGTCTGCAGCTACACAGCTCCATATGCAGCACGCTGTGATACACTGGATGTTCTGACACCTTTCTGTCATAACCAGCATTTCGTGCCATAGTAACTCTTCTGTGGGAACCAGACAGGGTATCCTGGCCCTCTCTCTGGTTCATCAGTTGTCTTTTCTCATTTATTCATCATTCATTTTCTTGGCTGCTTATTCCTTTTCAGGGTCACGGGAGAGCCGGTGCCTAGCCAGCAGCTTAGGGCACAAGGCAGGAACAACCATAGACAGGGCGCCAATCCATTGTAGGGCACACACATGCACACACTCACTCACTAGGGCCACTTTAGAGATGCCAATCAACCTAACGTGCAAGTCTTTGGACTGTGGGAGAAAACCGGAGTACCCGGAGTAAACCCACGCAGACACTCTTTTAATATTCCAGACCCTAAATGTTTTGGGGGATCACCTACATTTGGGGTAAAACTTAATTACAGATTGTAACAGAAATGCTACACTCCTCCATGAACACCAATACTAGCCCAATAGCCATGGACTCCAACTCCCAGCATGCATGCTCCAGCTCAACAGAGTTCTAACAGCATGTACCTGATCGCGATCACGGTTTGCCGTTAAAAGCACCTAACAATGCGATGCAAAGTATTCGTATAGCACACCCAACATAATGTTACAAAGCTGTTCCTGTTAGTGTCTGTATGCTGGCTCTGAATTTTGTCTGTCTTAGGTGATTCAGCGTTTTGGATTGACCTGTGATATTCATTCATTCATTTTCCAAACCGCTTATTCCTTTTCAGGGTCATGGGGGAGCCGGTGCCTAGCCAGCAGCTTAGGGTGCAAGGCAGGAACAACCCTAGACAGGGCGCCAATCCATCGTAGGACACACACACACTCACAAATTCACACACAAATTCACACACAAGGGCCACTTTAGAGACACCAATCAACCTAATGTGCATGTCTTTGGACTGTGGGAGGAAGCCGGAGTAAACCCACGAGGATACGGGGAGGACATGCAGACTCCACACAGAAAGGACCCAGACCTCCCCACCCTGCATCTCCCATATCCTCCCTTCCACCTGTCCTGACACATTTACAATCTTTCCTTCAACATTTCCCATTTTTCACAATTACACCCCCCTTCCACAAGTAAGTATCCAGAACCTTGAAATGTGCATAAGCTGTGAAAGTGTATTATCCGGCTTTCTACATGGATGATAATCCGATTCCGATGAAATAAATGACGCTGTGGATTTGCATCGTTTATAGACAATGTTTTATATCTCAATGTTTCATCCTGACACCATCTACACTTTAAAAACACCACTTCTTTCATCCTCAGTGAACCAAAAGCACATTAGATAACATTAGCCGAGCGCCAGGGCTCTCCTCGCTTTAATCAATAACGGAGGAAGTAATGCGACAGAGCGAGGGCTAGCCTCTGGAGCTTTCCATTTATCTCCATAGAAATCCATCCATTGTCAAAGGCTACATTAGGAAAGGCTGTATTTGGAGCGCTGAGATTCTCCTGCGATTCAGGAGGACAGACAGATAGGATAGCCTCGCTGGACCAGGCTTTCATTCTTCTCTCTGCCTCTTTCTCTTCCTGTCCTTCTCTGTCTCCGGTGCTCAGGAGAGCCCAGAGAGCTGTGCCACACTGTGAAAGAAAGAAGCACTCAGCCAATCAGCCAGCCGCAGGATAAAAATCTACTTTAACATGTCTCATTGTGCAGGCTGACCCTTTAAGGCATGTAAAACTCTTCTCATAAGTGTTTGGCTCGAGGAAGTGTCACGAGCTATTTTTAGATCGTTGAAACACAGATTTTTAGAGCTACACGACGAAGTCAAGGATATAGATATTCATTATAGAATTTACATTTACTGTGACATTCCTTACATACTGTACACTCCAAACATTTTTATACATGTAACCTGGCTGCAGAAACTCTTATACTTATATACTTTACCTGAATCAGAATGAATGTCTAGATTCTTTTTCTTCTGGGAAATATTGTTGGTCATCGTTATGGTCTCGGATTAAGGGCTCTGGGGCTAACTCTGCTCAAAGAGCACAATCATAATTCATCTTCAGCTTTATCTTGGCCAGGCTGAGAGTGGATCCAGAGGAACACTGGGTGTGAGGCAGGAATACACACTGGATGGCACACATTGGAGGGCACCATGCAAACACAGATTCACAACTAAGGGCAATTTCGCACAGCCAGTGCACTTACACGCATGCTTTTTGCTAGGTTGGAGGAAACCGAAGAACCTGGCAGAAACCCACATGGACACAGAGATGCCCCATGCAAAACTCTGCACTGTAACCTGAACCCAGGATCAAACCAGAACTTTTTTTTTTTTTACTAAAATTACAAATTTACTTTTTCTTTACATAATTTTGTTTACTAAAATATACAGTATGCACACCACTAAAGATAGAATGTTTATCCACCTACAGTATATGTGCCCTTTGCTTCATCTTTGAATCATCTTGAATTATTTAAGCAAATATGAATTAAACTTGGGTGGATCGGTGGGTAGCACTGTCGCCTCACAGCAAGAAGGTCCCGGGTTCGATCCCTCGGTGGGGCGGTTTGGGTCCTTTCTGTGTTGAGTCTGCATGTGCTCCGGGTACTCCGGTTTCCTCCCACAGTCCAAAGACATGCATGTTAGGTTGATTGGTGTCTCTAAAGTGGCCCTTGTGTGTGAGTTTGTGTGTGTGTGTGTGTATGTGTGTATGTGTGTGTGCCCTACGATGGATTGGCACCCTGTCTAGGGTTGTTCCTGCCTTGCGGCCTAAGCTGCAGTGTAGGCACCGGCTCTCCAGTGACCCTGAAAAGGAATAAGTGGCCAAGAAAATGAATGAATGAATGAATGAATTAATTAATTAATTAAACTTGGGCGGCTCGGTGGGTAGCACCGTCGCCTCACAACAAGAAGGTCCTGGGTTCGATCCCCGAGTGGGACGCTCTGGGTCCTTTCTGTGTGGAGTCTGCGTGTCCTCCCTGTGTCCATGTGGGACATGCACGTTAGGTTGATTGGTGTCTCTAAAGTGGCCCTAGTGTGAGTGTGTGTGTGTGTGTGTGTGTGCCCTATGATGGATTGGCGCCCTTTCTAGGGTTGTTCCTGGCTTGCGCCCTAAGCTGCCTAGGCACCGGCTCTCCTGTGACCTTGAAATAGGAATAAGCGGTTAAAAAAATGAAATGAATGAATGAAACTTATAATCAGGTTGCATAGATTCTGTTGTGGATAAACAGGAAACTGCATCATAAAAAAGCTACAGACAAAACATACAACTTCTTATAAAAATGTGGAACTGAGCTTATGCAAAAGTTTCTAGACATTTTAATGGATACACAAATTATATACACAACTTGTAATCATTATGAATTTTCAGTGGTGAGCTCATGTTCTCATTTTGCTGTGATTACGTAAAGTCACATGCCCATTACACAGTATGATTCAGCCATACCCGAGTCCCATTTCACCTGCAAATTACTATTAGAAATATTGCTTTTATCTAATAAACAGATGTGAAATTGGACAGAATCAATTTTAAGTAAGAATTTTAGCTGGTTTATATAGATCCCGTACATCAATGTTTTTTCTTGCCCATAGGATATGAAGGATATGAAATAAATGATTATTGTGTTCTTTATTATAGAAGGTTAATTGCGTGAGCAGTGGAAACCTAGTCATTAAATGTTGTCTGCTAGAAGGTAGTGAGTCAGACTGTCAGAATCTATTAGTTTCATAAGTGTAATTTGGTAATAATTTGCTCAGCTCCGTTCATATAAAGAGGCGATGGCTGAGGTTATGGTTAAGAGTGGGTTTAGTGTTTATACATGAAATGAAATCCAGCCACATTTCCCCACACTTAAATATGTGAAAATATTTTATTCATGTCATATGAATGTTGTATGAGATTAGGGCAAAGAGCTGCAGTTGAGCTCCGAGGAAAACCCCTCGTTTTAATCCCAGCTGAAGGCTGGGATTAGATTCTGTTTATGATAGATAAAAGTAAACATGCGTAAATAAGTGTAAAGTACAAAATTCTGAATTCATAAACCCACACACACACACACACACACACACACATACACACACACACACACACACACACACATGTTTGTATTGCTATACCTGCAAGGACTTTCCATTGACATAATTATGACTGCAGCTAATTAATGCTAACCCTAACCTTAAACTCAGTAATGAAAAGGCAACTTAGTTTTTTTTTATTTTTAAAATCTACAACAACAAAAAAACACTTTTTCCAGGGAACTAGCAAAATGTCCCCAGATGGTCAAAATATCAGATATTCCTATCCTTATGGGGACAATTTGGTCCTCACAAAGATAACAAAACATGGTCCATACACACACACACACACCAGCCTTGTGCACCATGTGCACCATGTCCTCATGATGTCCTCATGTCCCCACATGGTCAAAAATATCAGATATTCCTATCCTTATGGGGACAATTTGGTCCTCACAAAGATATCAAAACATGGTCCATACACACACACACCAGCCTTGTGTGCCATGTGCACCATGTCCTCATGTCCTCACATGGTCAAAAATATCAGATATTCCTATCCTTATGGGGACAATTTGGTCCTCACAAAGATATCAAAACATGGTACACACACACACACACCAGCCTTGTGCACCATGTGCACCATGTCCTCATGATGTCCTCATGTCCCCACATGGTCAA
>JAOVVG010000051.1:19617406-19629373 GCA_028566375.1 Leptodoras nelsoni | reverse complement strand
CATGTCTTTGGACTGTGGGAGGAAACCGGAGTACCCGGAGGAAACCCACACGAACACGGGGAGAACATGCAAACTCCTGTATTTTTACAGTTGAACCTAATTAGAACATTTCATATTCATAATATTCCTAATATTTATAATGTTCACAAAGTGTTCCCCTGCTAGCTGGGACAGTACTCATCACATTGCTTGAAACACAGAAATATACATTTTCTTGCAGGGGAAGGGAGATTCTACGGCAGGAGTCAATCTGCTATGGAAATAGTGAAGTGTTTCATACAGCGGAACATAATGTGTAAGACTTTGCTTTGATATATGTGTCAAATTAATATTCCAATTAATATTCCCAAAGTGTACAGATGGCAGAATGACATAAATTGCATCCCCATAAACTAGAGCAAATCTCTGAACCCAGTTTGTTGTATCTGTGATGATGGGGAGTTACAACCTTCCTTACACTATGATCTTTACACAGGTATAAACTGAACGAAAAGGAAAAGGACGACTACAAGCCAAAGCCTTCTTTAACTCCGAAAGAGGAGCCGATTTACATCAATGTCCAGGTAGTACAGCTAAAGCAAAGATATAAAAAGAGATTTCATTACTTAATAGATTTCTATTAAGTGCCTTGGTGCCTTGCTCAACGGCACTTCATTTCCGGTCACAAGGCTGGTTCCGTAACCACATCACCACGGCTTCTAGTACCTACAATGTTTGACATGCCAGTCTTTCTAGGTGCTTTCTAAGTGCTTAAACTGCCTTACCACATCGTTGCATTGCTTTTTAGTTGCAGCAACATTAACGCCAAAACTTCAGTGACATTTGGTCTCATGTGATCTTGCTCTAACTGAGAACATTACATGAGCAGTCTGAGAACTTTTATTGCATTACGCTTTCCAAAAGATCTAAGAAAATGATTTAGCTTTCGCTTCTTAGAACTTATACATATACATACAGTCTACAAGAATGATCTGCTAACGTTCTCTCGTAGCCCTGATGCGGCTAATTACAAATGAAGGACACATTATTACCAGATTTTATAGATTAATCGCTAAAGATACTTTGTTGTATATAAAATTCTAAAAAGTATACTGTATACACACGCTTATGCAGAACTAATGTAGTTTTTTTTTCTCTACAGGGCAACTCTTCTCTGCAGGGTGATCAAACTGAAAATATCTACTGTAATGTTGGGTATAACACACAGCATTAGGACACGCAAAGTCAGTACAGCTTTTTATTAATATAAGTTTGATACAATGTGACTCCATTGCATTAGCTTGTTTTTCATGATCTCTACAGGATGCATCAAGTTGTGATAAACATAAAATGTTCAATGGTTTGTTTGTCAGGTGCAAAAGAAATGTATGTACATGATACTGAGAACCAGGATGTGTTCAATCTTTAATAAATGACTGTAATATATGTTGTCTCTTTAAAATGCTGAAACTAGTTCAGAATACAGAAGGGATTTCTTATCAGGGAGTGAAAGTTAAAGAATATTCATTTTGTACCATTTATATTGCATTCACTTTATATATATATATATTTATCAAACGTTTTTTATGTCTCAGGTTCTGCTTTTGATTTCCTCTCTCTGTTTTGCAAAACGTCATGCTCTATTTTAGCAGCATATTACTCTGCAATAAAGAGTCACATAAGATAAAAATGGACTCAACCATTATGGAAATAAATATGCTATGTGTTCTGTTGTGTGAAACACTGTGTAATGATAAGAAGTCATATTGGGGGATTCTGAACAAGGCATTCTGAAAAAGTGTTTTATTTAATGCTTTTATGTAATATGTTAACTAGTGCACAGGAAAAAAAGCCTTGAAAAATACTTTTAAAATAAATTCATAAAATAAAACAGAAAACTTTTGCAAAAGTTTTGCATGTAAAAATGCAATAAAGGCTTCTTGTTTTACTATGGCTGTTCTTCCTGACAGTAATTGTGTTAACATAATGATTTCTCTTTAAATAATTTAACTACATTTTCATAATCATCAATACGTCATTACATAAGTGCGAGTAACATCAGATCGGTTTTTATAGTTCTATTTAAAGCAAACACAAAATAATCCTATGGAAATATAATAATGTAACTTATATTAACACTTCAAATACAAAACAAAAATAACATATGCAGTATGATGCATATAATAATTATTATCTAGTGCATTTTTACGATTTGCAGACAAAAATACTTCTTGTTACTATACTATATACTATATTGCGACTGCATTGTTATTGTAACACAATAAATTACACCTAATGTTCTTTAACGACGTTAGATTCAAATCTTTCACTCTTATGGAATTTAAAATACCATGTTTTACACCTTCTCCAGACACCTTTCTTTGGCATTCAGACATTCGCATACGTTGCTTCATATTCATTCGCATATTCGTAGGGGTACTCCTCTTCATATGGCTCTTCAAGCTGAAAGGGTTGAATAAAGGTTAGGATTATAATATATACATTAAACTGTATACATTTGTACTATGTGCATATAGCAATTGTGTTAAGCATAAAACTGTTTGAAGTGTATAAACAGACATTTTACATCTTTATGTGGTTTATACTAAGCTTTATCCTTACTCGCTGTAAAAATGGCTCAGAATCAAGAGCAATAATTCAGATTCCTTAATCTGTATATCTAATCAAAGGCATTAATTGTATATTAGATAATGTAGCCTGATGCCCAAACTCAAACCCCTTGTACTTATGAGAAAGAAAGATGTATTCCTATGACCTCATTTTTTTCATTTATAATTTTTTTCACGCTTTGACCTCCCTGATATAACAGCTAAGGATGAATGACAGAATAATTTGGGGACATAAAACATAAAACAGTGTCACACCAAAACTGAACAGTATGCATCATATGCAAGGAAGTGAACCATTGGAGCCCTAGCCCCCTAAACTTACAAACCAAGCACTATCCAGTACCACTATCCATGCTCCACGGCCCAATCTGCACCATCCTGGCATCTCCATTACACCACCCTCCAATGCAGAGAATAGCCCAGGGACAGGTTTTGACACAGAGGCTTAGGAACTGTTCCAAACATTCTCCTCTTAAAAATACAGTCTCAAAGTTTTTGCGAAGTCTATGTGACACCTGATTAACAAACTCCACATGCATGACCAGACTACACTTGACTCTTGAGCTACACTTTCAGGAATTTACAATGATTCTAAGGTCTGTTGATCATCTCAGTTTTTAGCTGTATATTTGCTAATAATCTTAGTTCTAGAAATTTGGTTCCTCTTTATTAAATCATGTAGCTACATGATGATTGCTTAGTATCATCATTTAATAATGAAGGAAGGAAGTCATGAAGAATAAGGAAGTTTCAGAATGTAAAGAAATTACACTTTCTTATTACACAAATATCTTATTCTGTTCCTGGTTATCATATGTAGTCAGTATGATAGCAATGTTGTATTTGTGTATATCATTTTTATATATTTACTTGTTTTATTAAATGTTTTATTAGATAGAAAGACTCATGGATCTTATAGTAACGTAGTTTGGATGATGTAGAAATCTTCAGGCTCTTCAGTAACACCAGGTCATTCAGCTTGTCTGAAAAAAAGTGAGGCAATTCCCTTTTGTTCTTATGCTTCAATTGGAGCAGGTTGTGGTTATCTGTCCCATCCTCTCATTTAAATCTAGATCAGTTACCTATATTACCCTTTCTCACAGATTAGTTCCTGTCATCCCTCATACACCATTCACTATTCACCATTCACTATTTTTGGTGCGGGCAATTTACTTAATATTCTATTCTTGTGCTTAGGCATCATTTGATTTTGCTTAAATATTGTTAAGTTACATTTCTTAACAGAATATTTCCCCACTACATGGAGACGGCGGAACAATTAATTTTTTTCCGGAGGCTTTTGAACAGTACAAGGCTGGACTTCCTAGTGGGCGAGCATGAGGATATCTACGCCGAGGTTACTGCAAAGTCAAGCTGGCCGAGCTACAGCTAAGAGTGCGCCAGCCGGTGAGCTGGTAGATCAGATCCCAAAGGAGCAGCGGGAGCGCTCAGTGGATTACGTCAGCCTCTTAACCCCAATCATTGGAGACTCTGTAGCTCTGTGCAGACTTAGTGCGCAGCACTACATGTTGTTGAAAATGCATGTCGGAATGTTTTTTCTGTGTCTTTCTGTGTTTTTTATTCAGTATGCAGTTATATGGTAGGAATGTAACCAGATATGACACTTAAATGCATTTGCTTTGTTTTGGTAGGCATGGTTTGAGTGGTTTTTTTTTTTTTTTTTTTGTGTCTATTTGTTAGTCGGCCATTTTGTCGTTGACCCCTCTGGGGTCCCCTTAACGACCTCTTCGGGAGGGGGTTATGTTAGGAATCCATGAGATCACGCCCACTTCCATTTCCGGTTTCGCTAGTCCCGCCTATTTCTGTTTCTTTTTGCTATTTATAGGTCCTTTTGTTTTGGGACTGGCAGGAAATATTGGTTTGTTGGTTGGTTTGGACTGGACTGTTTGAGCGTGATCTCAAAGCACCGCGCCTCCATGATTCAGCTGGCGCCTTCGTGCTTCTTTTCCCGGAAGGATCTTCGTGACGACCACTTCTCCGGACGTCATCCCGCCACTCGTCTCATTGCCCGAGACCTTCAGCACCGCGCTTACGTGATTCAGCTGGCACCGTGCCTCCGTGCTTCATCACCCGGCAGGATCTTCGCGATGCCCACTTCTCCGGACGTCATCCTGCACCTCGTCTCGTCGCCCGAGACCTTCAGCGCTCTCAAGCGCCACGCCTTCGGACTTCAGTATCTTCCTTCCATGCTGTTTGTCCTGTTCATCTATGTTCATATTTGTTTGTAATTAAATGTTACTATTTGTTCTGCATCAGCGTCTCCTTTTCTCCGTCCATTCACCGTTTCTTAACATAAATAGTATTCAAATCAAATTAGCTACATTTCTTTTTTCCTCTGTAATAAATACCTAATGTGCTGAATTCCTTTTTCCCTTTTTTTTAAATACTTATTTCACTACCTCATTATTCTACAGTAACATAGTGAAAGTCCTATTTCTTCTTTGTGAGTCGTGAGAAATACCTTTAGCACAGAATTATTTTGTACCCATTTAAAATGTATTTTGGTGTTTAAATATGGCTAAAGTTTATTTTTGTTTTATTTGTTTGAAATATTTTATGAACGCAAGCCTGCAGAATGGGAAAAGATGCAGTGAACCTACTGTTGTGTTGCCATACACATGCTGACTTCCATCATAGCATGAGCTCACATCTTTGCATTTCCTGCAAATTGAATGATTGTAACTATAAGGTACATTCATGTAAAGATGATATGTTCAATAAAACACTTCAACACTGTTGATATTACTACTAATGTTTTGCCACACATCACTGAATATCATTTTAAATGACAATATGTAGACATATCGACTTTGTAAGAAAAATGAAGCAAATACCTTTCTGGCTCAGGTGGCAAGGTTACATCATTCATTTCTGTCTTTGGCTGAGGTGTTATGAGAGATTCAGTCCTTTTACTTTAAGAAAAAAATATATTATATATATATAAATATATTATATATTAAACACACACACACACACTTACATACACAAACACATATATATATGTATATATATACTGTATATGTAAGAAGAAATATGTACTTATATCTAAGAATTATATATATAATTATAAGAATGCTGGCATATTCATTCTTACCGCCATCTTATTAGGCACACCAAGAGGCCAATAATTGTTACAATAAATGCAATGGCAGCAACTGAAATGTACAGGATGTTATCTGATAAAACACAACATCAGATTGTCAGCAATGTCAGGTTAAATGCTTGTAAATTTAATGCTGAATAATTCATTTTAACGCCCCTGTTCAGTTCTTAGAAGACCAATTGATTGTAACAATACAATTAAAATAAAATCTCATTTAAATTGGCCAATATACCATAATCTCACAATATCATACTTTCTAAGAAAATCACATTGGCTTGCTACATCATTCTGCTTTGTCTACAATACAGCTAGCTATTCTTTACCTGAACATTGGGGCTAAATATCATAATATCAAAGCACATTTACACAGCATTAAACTGTATTATAAATGATGTTTCTCACTGTTGTGTGGCTCATGGCCATGTGGCACTTGTAAAAGCACGGTGTAGTTCCCCTGACTGTTAGTGGCTTGGCAGTGCACAGTGTCAGAGAAACCTAGCGCCCCCTGTAGGGTCACTATAGTCAGAGTGCTGTGTTTCTCTTCATGAGTTCTACGCAGCTCTATTGATGGATCTGCACCCCACAACTTGATTTCACTAGCAGGATGGGAGTCTACTATACACAGACATGTCACTCCTGAGAAATCCGAAGTACAAGAGGAGCCAACTTTAATCTCAGGAGGATCTGAGGAGAAACATTTGCAGAAAAAGTCTACATTTAGGTACAAAACATACTGACACGATAAAGTACATGCAAATTTATCCACCTTACTAGTACATACATACATTCATCCACTAGTAGAACGGATTCTTTCTGTAAGTTTACTCACACAATACATTCAGCTGTGTTTTTCTGGAGTTGTTTTCTCCCTCTGTGTTAATTGCTGTGCAGTAGATGGATCCTATGTGCCTGGACACATTCTTCAGTGTCAGAATTTGTCCTTCTGACAGCAAGGTCCCAGCCTCTGTAAACCAGTGGTATGTGTGGGGAGCAGGGTTACTGTCACAGGAGCAGGTCATGCTCAAGGTGCTGCCCTCGACCACTGAACCCTCTGAAATCACTGCAACATTTTCCGGGGCATCTATCACAAACACATACCTGTTAATACATTTGAGTACATGTATTTCTCTCCAGGTGTAAGGAAAGCCCTTAAATGTGTATGCAAACATTCTCTCGTCTGCTTTCAGCTTGCTTTGTGGACGTCACGTGAATTTGATGTATAAAATATATATTCTAGAAACGATTTTTCACTTACATTTGACTTCAAGAGTTGTCATGCTGCTACTTTTCTTGCCTCCTGGAAACACAGCTGTACAGGTGAGAGTTTTCTTGTGGTCTGTTCTGGAGGGTGTAAAGCTCAGAGATGATGTAATCTCCCACTGGCCATTGGTTCGCTGCAGTGATTGGCTGCTAACCGCTCCTTTGTGGCTCCAGGTAAAGTTAGGTGGGTCAGAGGGACAAGAGTGAGATACTAAACAGGTGGTGGTCACCCTTTTCCCTGAACTTAGTTCTTCTGGGACGGATAGAATAGGTTGTCCTGGGGAATCTGTAGTTGAAGTAACAACAACAACAACAACAACAACAACAAACACAAATAAATGCCATGAAACATTTCTGGAATTTCATGCAAAGATATTTGGAATATACTACCAGGCGGGGAATCATTTTCATTGCATTGGATCATGGTATGCCAGAAAATTGTGACTCATGAAATCACATCTAAACGAAATCCTCTATTAACTTATATCTAGTGAAGGAGTGTTGTGCTTACTTGAAAAGCAAAGTGTCAAAACAATAAAATTTCAAGTTAAAGCTATCAAACACTTACTTGTTTGTCACTTGTTTGTGGTAAACCAGAGGTTACCACAGAGCTCAGGATTAAACTGTTCATGTAGTCTGCATCACTGAAAAAGCTTTTAATTGTGCTTAGTATACTCTGTTTAAGGCAGTGTTCAAGATCAGCTAATCCAACAAGCTGGTTCATTGGTAAACTTCTAGAAAAGTATCTGTAATATTCAGTAACATCCCTACCAGACATATCTGTACCTCCAGCAATGATTATAGAAATTAGCCTCCTGGGCTTATCGCATTTTTTTGTTGTTTGAATTCGGCACATGGCATCATTATTTTTTTCATTAACAGGACTTAGGAGGTAAATTTAGTAAACATCAGTTCCATCCGTGCTCATAAAGGCTGCAGTGAACCTAATTGCTTTAGCTTTTGAATTCTTTCTCTACTGTTACATATATATTTTTGGACTCTCACCATATTTTTTCACACCCTCTTTTTTAAATGATTTGCTCCTGTTATCAAATCCATTTTACTGGCTGTATCTTTGCCTACAGTACATTGTCAGGTTTATGTTGTCTTACTGGAACCAGGCAAACTCATGAAGCCTTGAAGTTCTGAATTGTCTTTCTGTGCTTGCACTTTTGCATGAACTGTGCAAAGATGAAAGTTGTTCATGTGCATCTTCCTGTAGTTCACACATGCTGAGTCAGACTGTGCTTGGGTTTAACACATTCTATGGGCTCATGAGCATACATCTCTGTAACATTCTATTATTTCATAAATGATTTCTAAGATCTGTTTGTGCAGCCTGTCCACTCAGGGCACTGCTTCTCCCATTTACTGCCCTCCTAGAAATACATTTCTAAAAACAAATAATCCTTACCTTTTATTGTAATAGAGACTTTATTGTGAGTGAATAAGTACTTGTTGAAATCTTCTATCTCAATCCGGAATGTGAACGGGCCAGTATCAGTACGAAGCAAAGGGCTGATTTTCAGAGAGCAGTTTCGGTGGCTTAAGTCACCCCAGAGGCTTGTACGCTGCTGGAATGCATTGCTGATTTTGGACGTTACTGAATGATAGACTTTCTCATTAGAATCTGTGAACCAGATTCCTGTGAGGTGTGAAGCCTTCCTGTCTGCACCAGGGTACCTAAACAGGCAGGGAATCACCACACACGAGCCCTCAAGGCCAACCACCGATTGAGGAACCTCAGCATTCCATGAGTCGCTCTCAGCTGGAGACACTGCAGTGGCAACAAATGAGTAAGGTCAGTTTTCCAGTGTTACTATGTGCAGCTAACTTGTTTTTAGACCCAGACTGTGACAAACGCTGCCAGTAATCACCAGGTGACTTCAACTTCATGTTTTTATCATCACAACTCTTTTCTGAAATGTTCTGGAGTACAAAATTAAGGCTTTGCATTTTGCTGAGTTTTTGAGTTTAGAGTTTCTCTATATATGCTAATATTTTAGGCAGTTGTGTAAAAATGCTGTAAACTAAGAATATGTTCAAACATACAAATAATAATTGTTTATGTTTTATCAATTTACAAAATGCAAAGTGAGTGAACAAAAGAAATCCAAATTCAATCAGTATTTGGTGTTACTACCCTTTGCCTTCAAACCAGCATCAATTCTTGTAAGTACACTTGCACAAAAGTCAGGGATTTTGTCGGATTATAGTCAGGTGTCTGATCAACCAAATATACCAAACAGGTGCTAATGATCATCAGTTTCATATGTAGGTTGAAACACAGTCATTAACTGAAGCATAAACAGCTGTGTAGGAGCTTAAACATGGGTGAGGAACAGCCAACAGCCAAACTCTGTACCAAGGTGAGGCTGTGGAAGACAGTTTCATGTCACAGGGCTACACCGTGGCAAGACTGAGCACAGCAACAAGACACAAAGTAGTTATACTGCATCAGCAAGGGCTCTCCCAGACAAAGATTTCAAAGCAGACTGGGGTTTGTGTACTGTTCAAGCTATTTTGAAGAAGCACAAAGAAACGGGCAAGACTGAGGATTGTAGACTCAGTGGTTATCCAAGGAAACTTAATGCAGCAGATGACAAACATTTCAAGCGTATTGCCCTTCAAAATCAGAAGATGCCCAGCAGCTTAGAACTGGCAGAAACCAGTGGGACCCAGGTATACCCATCTACTGTCCTGAGTCTGGCCAGAAGTGGTCTTTATGGAAGAGTTCAGGCAAAAAGCCAAACCTCCGACATGGAAACAAGGCCAAGCGACTCAACTATGCATGAAAACATAAGAACTGGGGTGCAGAAAAATGGCAAAATGGCAAAAAATGGAGTCAAAATTTGAAATATTTGGCTGTAGCAGAAGGCAGTTGTTTGCTGAAAGGGTTGAGAGAGGTACAATAATGAGTGTCTGCAGGCAGTGAAGCATGGTGGAGGCTACTTGCAAGATGGGGCTGCAAATGGAGTTGGAGATTTGGTCAGGATTAATGATGTCCTCAATGCTGAGAAATACAGGCAAATACTTATCCATCATACAATAACATCAGGGAGGTGTATGATTGGCCCCAAATTTATTCTGCAGCAGGAAAATGACCCCAAACATACAGACAATGTCATTAAGAACTATCTTCAGCGTCAAAAAGTCCTTGAAGTGATGGTATGGCCCCCACAGACCATCCAGTCATTCAGTCTGTCTGGGATTACATGAAAAGGGATTACATGAAAAGACAGAAGGATTTGAGGACACCTACATCCACAGAAGAGTTGTGGTTAGTTCTCCAAGATGTTTGGAACAACCTACCAGCCGAGATCCTTCAAAAACTGTGTGTAAGTGTACCTAGAAGAATTGATGCTGTTTTGAAGGCAAAGGGTGCTCACACCAAATAATGATTTGATTTACATTTCTCTTCTTACAGTTTACAGCATTTTTCCACACCTGCCTAAAAGCTTTTATTATAAGAATATTTATAATATTTATTTATAAGACTAATATACTCACCTTTGAGCCAGAGGGTGTAGATGCAGAACAACCAGCAACTGAATGGCATCTTCTTCTCTTATTATGAACCTGAAAAGATGGTTCACTTTTAATTACAGCCCATTAATACAGGGCTCTCAGGTAAGGTGAAAGAAAAATAAATAAAGAGTAAGTAAAGCGGATGATTATAGAAGTAAATGGAAGTAAATTTTCATTTGGTACCAGTTAAATAATGCAGATGTTTTTGGGTAATTTTTTAAAAATTCTCTTAGGGGGCTTACCTCTACCCCCACCCTAGTCAAAGTTTATCTGCCTTGTTCGTAAATCTCTAGGGACACCCCTGAGTGTACAATCATTCAATCATGTATTATTTAGCATTTTAGATAAACTGTACATCATTTTTAATGTGTCTCTCATATACAGAGAAGAATCAACACTTTGTTTATATAAATAGGGTATAAAAACAAGTTTCAGTAGAAATTTTGGAAATGCAAATCTGGTTACTTACCTCTCCACAGCAAATAGCACTGTCCTTGATCACAAGTTAACTGTTTTTGAGTACTCTTCACAACTTCCTTATCTCTATTTTAGTCATTGCCACTTCCTATTCTTTCACAGAAAGAACATGCGTTAATGCATTTTCATTTGTAGCCATTTATTAAATTATAGTAATATTGCATGGCAAATGTAATCAATGTAAATATACAAATACATTTTGTGTGTGTATAAATTACTGTTTCGTACCTGCCACCCTTTACACATTTTGAATGGGAGCTTTGCATTATAATAGCAAAATGCAAAAAGATGTCGAGTCTTTTTTTTGCTTAATGAAAATTTATTTATCACATGTGAATCCTGAATGATTGACAGTTGTGCCTGTGTTTAGAGCCCTCCACTTGAAATATGCCCTGATATGGAACACTTCATATCTGTCATGGTTAAAACAGATTTCTTTAGTTGACTGTGAATGTAAAAATATGATTTGTGCACAGTCATGCATGGCATTAGGATTAAATGAGTCCTTTGAGTCAAAGTCCTGTAAACCTGCACAGGGTTCTGACTTGAGTGTGAAATCCAGTCCATATCACAAAGCTGCCAAAATAGTTTCCAAATAACCTTTTTTTTTACTACAAAGAAGTGTCCCAAAAGTGTATAATTTTCTACATAATCTTCATTTTTTTCAGTGGAAGTCTTTCATCTTAACACATATCTGATTTCTAGAAAAAATAAATTCAGATTGCATATGCAGTCACTGATACACCCTTTGTTGCATGTCTTTGTCCACCTGGAAGGTCTTTACATCTAATGCCTCCTTTAGTGCTCCAAATATACTACTATGAATACTACTGTAGCTAAGATAGGAACATGGAACAACATTTGACAAATTGCAATAAACAGACTCAAGAGGCAAAGAGAGACATATTTGTCACTTGTGCTTGCACACAGTGAAATGCAACCTCCGCATTTAACCCATCCGTGCAGTGA
>JAOVVG010000051.1:19580542-19594745 GCA_028566375.1 Leptodoras nelsoni | reverse complement strand
AGCAGTTTTTTTGTTTTAATTTTGATCATTATGGCTTATACATAGCTCAAGAAAATCAGAAATCCAGTATCTCATATTATATTATAATACTGATATTCAGTATCAGTATATTTAATTTCAAGTAAACTGCTTCAAACAGTATAAATACAGTAGACCTATATGTGACTTGCTGACTTGATAGTTCCCCTCCGTTTTTTCAGGCTAAAAGGGGGAAATGTTAGCTAACTGGGAAGGTTTGTAGGCAATGTTAGCTATACACTTTTGCTAACCATATTTTCAGCAGATGCTATTGTGGCTATCTACACTTAATATTATTGGTAGAATGTATTTATTCCGGCGACATGGTGGCTCGGTGGGTAGCACCGTCGCCTCACAGCAAGAAGGTCCCAAGAAGGTCCCAAGAAGGTACAAACTTGCAATAAATGGAACTGTATCATAATGTGTATGCAGAATTTATAAACTCCAGAATTTCAAGAAGGGAAATTAAAGAAGGGACACAGAATAACCTTAAAATCACCTGCTTCCAAAATTACAATGCCTTAGTTTGACTGTAGAGTATTAAGACTATAATATAACTAATAAGAATTTTGTTCTATATTATTTTATAATATCATTCTCCCCTTCATTTTTCCCCTATTTTCCTGTTTTTAATTTTTATATTATGAAAAATTAATCAGTAATTAATATGGACTTGGTCTCGTCTCGGTCATTTCACCCCGGCTCTCGGTCTTGACTCAGCTGTAGTGGTCTTGACTACAACACTACTGAATTGGCCAGCGTGCCTGAACTCTATAGAGACCCTATGGGGTATTGTCAAGAGGAAGATTAGAAACACCCAGATTAGATTAGATCCAGCAATACAGATGAGTTGAAGGTCATTGTCTACAGGCTGACTGCCTCCATGCCATGCCACATTGATGCAGTAACGGTAAAGGAGCCCCAACCAAGTACTCACTGTATAAATGAATTTCCTTTCAGATGTTGGACATTTCTGTATTGTTCCTCCTATTCTGTTTGATCTTATAAAATAATCTAATAATTTGAGATACTGAATTTTTGATTTTCATGAGCTATAAGACATACTGATCAAAATTAAAACAAAAAAAGGCTTGAAAAATGTCATGTTATGTGTAATGAATATAAAATATGTGATAGATAACCTTTTTTAAATTACATTATGAAAAAATAATACTCTTTTTTATTTATGAAACATAAGTTATGCTCATGCGTGAATGCATTCGCTGCAAATGACTCACTCTAAAGGAGAAGCTTCGTGGTTGAACAGTTGGTGTGGAACAAATTTCTCAGTTCTTGTAGAAAGTGATACTTTTTTTTATAGTGTTAATTCAACCATGTGAACTAAAACAAAAAACTAAGTTTGATCCTTCACAAATCATGTTGCCAAAGTTTTTTCTTTTACTTATATAAATATTTCTGTGAATATAATATTACATCATTTTAATGTAGCATGGTTTTTGATCACAATACTTGTTGCCACTCAAAAATACACAATATGTTTTGATAGAGAGCTTCATGGAATGGGTTTCAATGGCCGAGCAGCTGCATCCAAGCTTTACATCACCAAGCATCAGATGCAGTGGTGTAAAGCAGGCCACCACTGGACTCTAGAGCAGTGGAGACATGTTCTCTGGAGTGATGAATCAGACTTACCCATCTGATGGACGAGTCTGGGTTTGGTGGTTGCAATATTTATAGAAATCTAAATATCCACTCCCTGTATATTCAGCATTGCAGCACCATTACAAATAAGCTAATAGTCTTACAAATAAATAGTCACAATTCCCAATGCATTAGTTTGAATGTTCAAAGTAACAAAATGTAGTTCAAAAACACATTTTGTCAACTGATCAAAAAAGCATTTGTGTATTGACAAATTATAGCTTATAAAATGCATATTACCTTACAATCAAATCCAAACGTCTTAAAAATGTTTCCAAGGACTCCAAAACAGTTTCCGTGAACTCTGCACAGAAGAGTGTAAAGTTCCCTAAAACTAAAGACCCTTCAATTCAAACGAAAAGCATTGAAAAAGGAGAACTCCTTTTTGTGAGTTCTGAATTTACATGATCACCCACACAGAAAACAAAGAAAAAATGTCTTATTCCGGTTAGAGATATAAAAGTGCTAATATTTATAACTTGCACCAGCCCACTTCCACCCCCAAACATGTGCAAAAGAGCCCACTTCCTGTAGCACAAATTTCCTCTTTGCTAATCACTAATAGTCAATACTGGTGCAACAACTGTGAATGGGTGCTGCTGCATAAAAGAACAACAGCTGTTTTAGCTAGATGTCCTCTAGAAAGTGCTGATTTATAGAGTTTCATTATTAGGACTGACTGCATGTCAGTTTCCTGGCAGTTATTACATTTCTTATTCACAAATAATTCAGCACTTCTTCAGGTATTTAACAATATGATGTTAAGATAAATGACAGGTTGTTTATATTAGATAATTTAGTTACATTGTGTATGTGATCACACATGCACAAACAAAAATCCTATACATAATCACCATGGGGATGTTTTCAGCCATAAAACTGTAACTGAACAATGTAGAAGACAATGGTGTACTTACTTACTGAAGTTCAATCAGGCTTGAACTTTATTTAAAAAGAAATCACATTTTATTCCCCTATTCCTCATAAAGAAATACATTACCCACAGTGCTTAATACGCGTTTCACCAATGAGAGTCATACATGTTACCATGGTGATTTAAACTGTGTGGTTTGATGCCAGAAAGGCCTGTTGACATCAGCTAGCAGCCTACTGAACAATAAAACCAGAATGATAAAAGAACGCTTTTACACAAAAACTACAATATTTATAAATATTAAAAAACATATTTTAAAAAGCACCTATACACACAAAAACAATAGAGAGAAATATGCAACTGAAAAAGTTACCTATTAAAGGGGAAGTGATTGGTTGACATATTTGCAGTTCTTTGTAGGATATGTAGTTCATTCACTCCAAGTATGCCGTCTTTGCCTTTTGTCAATTTATATATATATAAGTGGTAGGCCATGTAAAATGACAGAGCGGGGTCAGTGGATGCTGAGGCGTATAGGGCGCAGAGGTCACCATCATGGATTGGGTTTCAATGGCCGAGCAGCTGCATCCAAGCTTTACATCACCAAGCGTCAGATGCAGTGGTGTAAAGCAGGCCACCACTGGACTCTAGAGCAGTGGAGATGTGTTCTCTGGAGTGATGAATCAGACTTCCCCATCTAATGGACGAGTCTGGGTTTGGTGGTTGCCAGGAGAACAGTACTTGTCTGACTGCATTGTGCCAAGTGTAAAGTCTGGTGGAGGGGGATTATGGTGTGGGGTTGTTTTTCAGGAGTTGAGCTCGGCCCCTTATTTCCAGTGAAAGGAACTTTTAATGCTTCATCATACCAAGAGATTTTGGACAATTTCATGCTCCCAACTTTGTGGGAACAGTTTGGGGATGGCCCCTTCCTGTTCCAACATGACTGAACACCAGTGCACAAAGCAAGGTCCATAAAGACATGGATGAGTGAGTTTGGTGTGGAAATACTTTTGCAGAAGGTACATACTGTATACAAGGGTCAGTGACAACAATATAGACTTTATCCACAGCACTTTTTTTTTAAATATACTGTATTGAGTAATTCCATACATTGTTTTACATATAGTGCATTGGTTTACATAACAAAATCACAATATACCCTATATTATACAAGCTTACACATTTTTAGACAGTATTTACAGGTTTTCTTGAGTGTTTACAATTGCTTTAAAAGTTCTTCAAAACTTTAGACATGTCGACTACCATCACTCACCAATCCATGGGCTAACACTATCAAACCCTCTCTTACAAACTATCAAACCCTCTCTCATGCTCTATCAAACCCTCTCTCACGCACTATCCAACCCTCTCTCACGATCTATCA
The DNA here is from genome assembly GCA_028566375.1 of Leptodoras nelsoni. NCBI lineage: Eukaryota > Metazoa > Chordata > Actinopteri > Siluriformes > Doradidae > Leptodoras > Leptodoras nelsoni. The sequence goes on along the minus strand of JAOVVG010000051.1, from coordinate 19,590,807 downwards.
AACTCTCTCTCACACACTATCAAACCCTCTCTCACTCTCTATCAAACCCTCTCTCACGCTCTATCAAACCTTCTCTCACGCTCTATCAAACCCTCTCTCACGCTCTATCAAACTCTCTCTCACACACTATCAAACCCTCTCCCACACACTATCAAACCCTCTCTCACACAATATTAAAGATGCACATAACTTTTAAAAGATGAGTTTCTGTAGAAAATACAATGTCTGCCATTTGATTTTACCAAATTTGCATTTAAACTATTACTACATTTATAACTTTATCTAGATGATATGCCTCAGTTTTAACAGTGAAAAACTTCTCCTTTTTACAGTTTGTCTATTTATAGATGTATGTAGAGTTCTTTTGAGAGTGGTGCTCATGCAATTGCATGATATGGAAGAACAGGAAATTCTCACATTGTTTATCATTCACCTGTTGGGGTTTCATTTCCTTTTCTTATAACACAGTCTGCTCAATGCAATACTTTGTACATATTTTACTAAAAGGCCTTCCCCAGAACCTGGAATGTTTAACATGAAGAAACATGCAGTTTTTACATAAATATACATTGCAGCTCATACACACAGGGAAATGCCAGGCTCAGCATAATGTATTTGCCCACGATGCAGTAGCTTAACTACAACCACAAAACAAACCACAAGTGCCTATTTGAATGCATAAATCTACAGTGACTTATTATAGGTTTATTTACACTCCTGGTGATGCTAGGGGAACTGTGTATGGTATTTTACAAATATTTTATTTGATAGCTTTGGTTTCAAAACTGGTGTGGTTATAATGTACAAAACCAAACCATACAATATGAGCATTAACATAAAAGATATAATGTTAAATATGTTATTATGAATAGTATCAAGAATTGTGAGCCTCCATCTTGCCTCCTTGTAAAATACAGTATATGGGTAAATGCATATGGACATTTGACACCAATTACACTCAGATTGTTGCCACAAAGTTGGACACAATTGTTTGTTTTATTACAGTTTCCCTTCAATGGAATTAAGATGCCCAACCTCCCTGTGCAAAAAGCAAGGTCCATAGAGATATGCTTACCAAGTTTAGAGTGAAATAACAATAGAGTGCACAGAGCACAGAGCCCTAACCTCAACCCCAGTGAACACCTTTGGGATGAACTGGAGTTAAGAGTTAAGGGTAAGTTGAGGAATAAAAAAGAGTGTGTGATTAGAAGTGTATTAAGACCCTGTATCAGTGCAAAATCAACATTGTATATGTGACGCATGAACCTATTTGGCATTACTAATGCAATATAAGTGAACCATGAGCATTACATAGTAGACTATAAGAATGTATTCTTGAAAATATACATTTGGAATAAAATGGAACAGCGGAAGCGTGCTGGGCCCATAACCCAGAGAACAAAACCATCCTCTGCTAACTCCTGTCAGGTTTACGGGGCAGCCTTGGCCTGTGGTTAAGAAACCAGCCTTGTAACCAGAAGGTTACCAATTCAATCCCGGGGAACTGACAAGTCACAACTGAAGTGTTGTTGAGCAAAGCACCTAACCCCCAACTGCTCTGTGGGTGCTCTGGACGAGGCTGCCTCACTTCACCAAAGTGTGTAAATGTGTGTGTTTCACTGCAGGGATGAGTTAAATGCAGAGAACAAATTCCTCTGTGTGCGAGCACAATAGGTCAGTAGTTCACATTCACTAAAATACAGTGTTGTAGTCATGTGTGAACACAGTATACTGACACCTACAGAAACCCTTCTCAAAACCCTCAGCACTTTTCATGTTTCATAAATACATGAATTTCTTGAATTTGAGTGACTGGGAGAGCACAAGGATTCTGGGTATTGTAGTATTTGTAATGGTATCAGAAACATCCGAAGCTGATGGTTAAAATTAGATAAGTGCATTTTCCTGTAGAAAATGTAGAGTGATTGAGCAGCTTTTAAACAAGTTACTGCTGTTGCTAATGTCTTGCTAGGGTGTTGCTAGACAGTTGCTATGGTATCGAAGTTACTAGGTTATTGAGAGCTGGTAACTGTGGTATTCCAGGTGGGTAATATAGTGATGATAGATGGTTGCTGTGGTAGTAAGTTGGTTCTGTGTTGTTTGTGGGCAAGGCAGTACACTTTTAATTATCATCAATGTATGTCAGCTGAAAAATGCTTAAGTTGTCCAGGAATTAGAAAATCAGACATTCCAAAAACACTAAAATGTAATAAAAATCACATATTTTTATATGTAAGCTGTAAAACTTCAAAATGTTTGAAACATTCAGGATCATTATTATTAGACAGTTTACTGTTATTTTGTCTGTTGTGCAAAACATCTACTTAACACAAATGCAATAAAAACTGCAAATGAGTAAAGATGAATGAGTGACTTAAAGGTACACAAAAAATATCCATATAACATGACTACATCCAAGGATTAATTCAATTATTTCATTAAACTTCAGTCTAACCGTATGCCATGAATATTACTATATTACACAGAAAGTGGTCTGTGCTGAATGGGATTAAACATTAGGTAAATTATTTATTGCAGATTATTCGAAAAGCATAGTGGAGATGTGGGCGTGACCTAATTATGTGGCCAGAGAGGATTCACGGTACAAATCTGATTGGGTACCCATGAAGTGAAAATCTGGATATATGCACCAATGCGCATATGCTTTGTGTTCTTGAGACAGGATGCTGATAATGATAAGCATACAGAAAGTGTAAGAAAACATTTGACAGTAAATGTGAACATTTTTCTAGGAGACTTGCTATTAATACAGAAGTTTATCACAGTCCCAATAGGGCTGTAAACACACATGCATGGTACACATCTGGTAGCCTGAATACGTATGGATAAAATAGTGTAATTTGAACAAATTCAAAATAGAATGCTAGCATAAAAAACAATTTATATAACATAAACTACAATACACGCAATATACAGTAAACACTAAAATATATACAATATAGAAAAAGGTCAGGTTTTGTAGCATTTGTACAAGTGTTATGTATATATTGGCAGGTCTTCTTTTGAAAGTATATGTATGACTATTTGTGAGACCTTGTTGCTAAGAGAACTTGGTTTGCAGTGCTAGATTTAAGGAAAGATGCTGTGAGTAATTGCAGTTTCTACAGGAGTTCTTTAGCTGACATGACAAATCTAAAAGTTACAGTGAGAGTAAAGCACAGGTTAACTTAACAAGAAGGTGCTCATGTAAAAATGTTTTTGCCTCTTGTTTTCTGAGCATCAATGTACTTTATAAATTATATAAGAAATGATAACTAGGAGGGTATAGCTTTTGTCACCTGGTTATGTTCCAACAGAAGTTATCCAACTACAACAATGTCTTATTGAAGGCACAATAGGGAAGACAGCTGTTAAATAAGTTGGTACATTTTTAAGTTGGTCCTGGCTGGATGTATAAGAATTCTGTAGTTGGTAAGTAATTGGATTCAGAAACTATTCTCCAAAATATTTTTTTACGCACAAGCCTATTTTTTTATTAAATGTAAGGATCACCACCAACAGACATAACCTCAGTCACATATAAAACAAATCAGGTTTTATTGTTGAATCATTCTTTAATGTATGCTGTTTTTATACATAGATATTACACATATTTATACTTTAAAGGTTTAAAAAAGTAGACCTCAGAAAAGATGCCTGCACTGTATTTATTATGTTTATTGTTTATGTATATTTATGTTGAAAATTATATATTTTTTTGTTTTTATGGAACAGAATATCAATAATCAGTAAACTGTTGTCGAGAACTTTCATAATTATATAATTCCAAAGTTTATACAATACATAAAGTATAGAATTTCTATATAGATATAGATAAGTATAGATGCTTCTATATTCATTCAAGCATCCACTTCTAAAAAGGGGGAAATTAATTATGCATAAAGATAAGCTCTTGCTGCTAGTAACCTGGGGGTACTTTCCTGTAAAAACTTCTCAGTTGAGCAGGAAACCATGAAAAACAGGGTTTGTATCATTTCAATGGTATTTCCAGCCACCATCTTTTGCTAGCAGAGCAAGTCTGTCTTCCCCACTTGAACCCTGTGATTCTTTTGGGCAAAAGTATTACAGTGTTGAGGCAATGGTAAAATTTTCCAGTTAATGTGACTCCCCTGTTGCCAAAACCACAATCTTCTCAGCATCAGCACTCATGTCGTCAATGGCAGAGTTGATGGTTTGCAGCATGACAGTAAAGGAGTGACTCACAGCTCTGGCTTGCCGTGGCATGGCCAGTTCCATGAGTCTCTTAGTGGTTGTGCTGGTGTCCTTCTCAGCTGCTGCTAGTCGGTTCTTCACTTCGCTCATGCTGACCTCCACTGACAGGACGCACGTTCGCATCGCTTTGAGCTTGGCAGAGTCAACGCCCCATTGTCGTGCAAGCCTCTCCAGAGACTCATTGTCCAGACAGAGAGACATCTGGGCATTTGTTAAGATCCGTACAGCAACATTCACATCCAACATTGAAGCTACCAGGGGTACAGGAATAGCTGAAACTCCACCAGAAAGTGAAGCTGCTGCCCACCCCAGAGCCTTGAAGGCATCTTTTTTCTGCGCCACTATAGTAGTGGAGAAGGTAGGCAAAGCCAGCAGAAGGGCATAGGCCCTTACTTGTGGAAGGTCACCCAGCATTACATCTAAGAGATTTAGGAAGTCCAGCTTTTCCAAAGCGGCAGGATGCACAAGGAAGACTTTCGGCAAAGCAACTCCCTCAGCTTTCAGCACCTCCAGGCTAGCTTGCTTTTTGGCCTCCAGTCTTTTCTCCGTGTCCTTTTCAGATGCCAATAAAGCAAAGTACAAGGCTTCTTTCTGCAGCAATTGAGCCTCTCTCCAGACAGCCACAGTGCTTGTACTAGGATTTTGCGTAAAGGTCATGATCACAATGTTGTACCGTGGGATTTTATACCGCTTAATATAATTCTCTGGGTCAAAAGAGTCATCATTGGAGATCATGGGCAAATCCCACAGATGGAAATGTGGATGCTTGGGATTTGAGAATAGAGCCAGCTCTTCTGGGGCTGCAGTGGATGGACAGACAGCTGCTCCTTTATCACCAACACCAAGTCCCCTGAGGGAGTTAATAAATGCTGCTTTCTCTGGTCCTCTGTCCCCAGTGATTGCAATATGGATCCGACTTTTCAACAGGTCTTCAACAGCATCCTTTATGTTCGAAATGTTGTTCTTCTCAACAGACTCTTTCAGGATCTCCAGGAGGTTTAGACTCTTTAACACATCAGCCATGTCTCCTGTTGTGACCTGTGGTGCAGTATTGCAGTTAATGTATGAGTGTCCATAACATTAGTCAGTTATTTAGAGTAAAAAATTATAGAGCTTCCTCCTTATTTTGCATATACACCAATCAGACATAACATTATGACCAGCTCCTTTTCTGTACATTCATTGTTAATTTTCTCTGTTTCACATACCATATTGTACATACCATACTGCAGTGCTGAGAATGATCCACCACCCAAATAGTACCTGATCTGTGGTGGTCCTCTGGGGGTCCTGACCACTGGACAACAGAATAAAGGGGACTAAAAAAGTATGTAGAGAAACTGCTGGATGGACTACAGTGTGTAATTGTAGAACTGCAAAGTGCATCTATATGGTAAGTGAAACTGAGAAAATGGACAGTGGGTGTAGGAGAAAAGGAGTTGTCATAATGTTATGCCTGATCAGTGTATATGTACCACAGGTAAAACCTATTAACAGAGAGTTTGCCTTTCAAAGAGGGCTTCAGCAAAAAGCAAGAAACTATTTAGAGTACTTTTAGAAAACCTTTATGCAAGAGTATGTAGTACAAGGCATATAACAATCCAAGAAATTCAGTTTAGTTAAGGGTTGTAGCTTCCAAAAGGGGTTCCACTTAGAACCTTTTCTAAAAGAAAAAAATAAAAGAACCTCAGAGGATCTGAAGAAGCTTTTAGGGTGCTGAATGGAACCTTTTGTCCAAGAATGTACAGCTGATATGCAGATTATATTACAAGCTATATATTAATGGTTCATCAGTCTAATATACTAATGCATTAATTTGGCAGTCTTATAGCTATTACATAGACACAGTGCATGTTCTATCTAATTGCATAATGATTCAGATCTTATTGCTTACCTGGAATTTTCCCAAAATGACATCCAAATAACTCTAGGTAGTTTATAATGAGCAGCTTTCAAGGTAAACACACATAATAGTTAGAGGCTGTGCTGACAATTTGTCCTGACTATTTAAAGATGCTCTCCAGTTTGTGGAACATTCTAATCCTTTTAAAGTGTTAATCTGCTTACATATCCACAGACACACAGCGGTTCTCAATACCCACATACACTATAGTGCCAAAAGTATTAACTCACTCATCCGAATAATTGAATTCAGGTGTTCCATTCACTTCCATGATCATAAAATCAAGCACCTAGACATGCAGACTGCTTCTACAAACATTTGTGAAAGAATGGGTCGCTCTCAGGAGCCCAGTGAATTCCAGCATGGTACCGTGATAGGATACCACCTGTCTAATTGTGAAATTTCAACACTACTTAATATTCCACAGTCAACTGTCAGTGGTATTATAACATGATAACATTATAAGTGATTGGGAACAACAGCAACTCAGCCACAAAGTGGTAGGCCACATAAAGTGGCGTATAGTGTGAAGAGTGGCGTATAGTGTGCAGAGGTCACCAGCTTTCTGCAGAGTCAATGGCCACAGACCTCCAAACATCATGTGGCCTTCAGATTAGCTCAAGTGCATAGAGAACCATGTTTCCATGGATTAGCAGCTGCATTCGAGCCTTATATCACCAAGCACAATGCAAACTGACTGATGCAGTGGTGTAAAGCACACCGCCACTGGACTCTAGAGCAGTGGAGACGTGTTCTCTGGAGTTCTAACATGACTGCACACCAGTGCACAAAGCAAGGTCCATAAAGACATGGATGAGTGAGTTTGGAGTTTGGATGACAGTCCTGACCTCAACCCGATAGAACACTTTTGGGATGAATTAGAGTGGAGACTGAGAGCCAGGCCTTCTCGTCCAACATCAGTGTCTCACCTCACAAATGCGCTTCTGGAAAAATGGTAAAAAATTCCCATAAACACACTCCTAAACTTTGTGGAAAGCCTTCCCAGAAGAGTTAAGCTGTTATAGCTGCAAAGGGTAGGCCGATATCATATTAAACACTATCGATTAAGAATGGGATGTCACTCAATTCATATGTGTGTGAAGGCAGGCAAGCAAATACTTTTGGCAATATAGTTTATATCAAGTAATGTGACAAGTATCTATATGAAAATACAAAAAAAAAAAACCTTTTTAAAGACAGTTTTTTTACTATTTAATTTTTAGGGTTAATAGTACAACAGCGTGTAATTAATTGTAATATTTAACAGTCAAGTGAAAAAATGAAAATTATATTAAGCCATAATATTCCATATAGTAACACCCAATGTACAAAGACCAAAGAGTAAATCATTTCCAGATTAATTTATCCTGATCCTGACCAGGGCCTTTATCCAGATTAGGACCACTGTGTCTCTACAGCTTATCCCAGGAACAGTAAGCATGAGGTGTGAATACACCATGGCTGGGTTGCTAGTCCATCGCAGGGCACTAAGTACACAAACATACATACACATACACACACATACAGGCACATCTAGGGGCAATTTATCTTAGCCAGTACACTTATTGATATGTTTTTGGGAGGTGGCAAGTGTGGCAAGTGTAACCTGCCACCTAGTGGCAAATTGGTATTACTACAAGCATGTTTTAAAATTGAACTGAAAATGATTTGTTATAGGTAAATAAATACTACCCATTTTCACCCACTTTCACTTGTCATCACTAGTATTTTGTAAAAGATCTTCACAGGAAAAAATGTTTTATTATAATGGTCTAAATTCCTGTGGATACTTTATTTATCATCCATAATGAAAGCATCTACCTTTTTATAAAGAATAATTAAGCAATATTGAGAAGGACAGCAATGTAATTGGTTATTGGCTATATTTACATGACCTATGTTAATGGTGTAAACTTTTACTAGTTCAAATCTATTTCTCATGTAAAGTCTTGTAAAGGTAATAGCCATTTATGCCAGAGGTGGGCAGCATTACACTGTGTATCCACACTCAGAGGCTTATAAGGTGCATCTCACTTACACATGTAAACCCTGGAATAAAATATTTTATTCCATATGTAAAGACAGTTCAGTTTATGAGACTAACTTTATTTAATTAAATTCAAATGATCATTTCAAAATCATCAGTGAATATGTCATGAACAAGAATTGTATATATTTACAATACAAAACAAGGAAAGGTTTTAAAATTGTTTCTAGATCTGCAATAGTAATTTTAAAAGAAACTTTGTATTTTTGGAATTTTTATAATTTGCAATATTTCAATATAATATAATTGCCATTCATTTCAGCCTAGTAGTATCCACCCCCAGCAAAAGAAAACCTTTGTGACTTGCAGAAGCAGTTGCTACCTTTAAGGCAATTTTTACAACATACATATGTAGTTTCAAATAGGGGAAGTGGGCTGTTCTTTGTTGAGAAAAAGCAGAATTGAAACAAACAGAAAAAGTCTAATTTACATATTAGGAATGCAAATATATATGCTGCATATAAGCCACATGTAACTTGACTCGGAACATACATAGCAAATCTTACCACAATCAATCATTCATGGTCAAAATTCATTGTCCTTTTTAACTGTAAATTACAAGTACTGGTTTAAACCTGCACTTCCTCTAACTCTACATGAATCTGGCTCTCCATCCCACCTTCTAGACCCTGATCCATTGCATCTTGTTTCAGTCCATCCTGATCTTCTCCATCTTGCTTTACACCATGCTGTTTCACTTCACCCTGCTTCTCTCCATCCTGCAATGTCTCACCGTCCTCCCCTTCACTCGGCTTTTTAAGCTGAATCTCTGCATAATCACTCTCTATTTTCTGTGCATTTAAGTCTCCATTGCCTTTCTTCTGTAAAAGTGAGAAGTTGATCGATGCATAGGCAACTTCCTTTACTTCTCCTGCTTCTTCTGTCTTGTCCTTTCCTAGGATTTTCACTTTATCTTCAGTCCCACTATTTATTGCAGAGGTGTTTGTGGAAACCCCAACAGGAGACTGTACTTGAAGAGGGTCCTGTTCATCTGCCTGATCTTCATCAGAATGTATCATAAACTAGAAAAAAAAATCATTAAGGTTTAACTTTTTGGCAACGGCCATTTCTTTTACAGCAACTGAATGGATTTTGTTCTTTCCCCACATGCAGCACATTTAATAAGTAAAGGAAAAATATTCTCTGCTGTTGTAAGTACTGTATGTGCTATAAATACAAAGTCATTTTAAGAAAGTTCCCCAGCAACAGCTTGTTTATGATATTGAATGGGAGACCAAAGAAACTTTTACTACCAATCAATAACTTGGCATTACTATTATTGTCCACTATTAAGTCTTATAGCACATGGTCTCTTCAAAGGTAGAGAACTATTATGTATGCATACTTACAGGTACATACTCATTCAAAAGCATATACAGTACATGCCACCATTTATGATTGCTATTGCTGTGTATTGCAAGTGAGTCAAACTTGAATGTCTTTAGCATAGCAAACAGAGAAGCAGCATTTGCAATTAGTCATCTCTCTTACTTAAATCATGTAAAAACCTATGGTTCTCATTCTTGTTCCTTTGTGTGTGTAGTATCTGAGCTTTGTGTCCTTTAGAAATATATGAGAAGGTCCTTTAGGCTCTCTGGTTCAGATGGAGTTTTTCTGTCTGAGGCTCTCTGGTCTTGTGTTTCCTGAGTTTGGGGCCTCTTGAGTAAGAGTAGAAGAGCTTCATCACCTTTATACAGTCTCAGGCTCTGTTTGCTCTCAGTCATTTTAGAAGTTTGCACTAGATAAAATAACAGATGATGAGATCTTACTTGGTCATGTTCTCTTTTAACAGCCTCTAAGATAGCACATTCTTTGTCTGTGGTTGCATCTGTTGTTTTGCATCTGCATAGAAAGTGTGTGGAGAAATATGGTGAAGAAATAGAACCTTAAAATGAGATTCACATGAGATTACATACCAGATATGGTTAAGACATGTTTAAGACATTTTGCAAGCAGACATATACAGGTTTCTGTAAAAAGATACTGCATATATGCATGAGATGACTGCATATATGCATATCCTATAAACATATACACATAAACATAAAAATACAAATGGCTTTGTAGATATCAGTATTACTA
>JAOVVG010000051.1:19562051-19579309 GCA_028566375.1 Leptodoras nelsoni | reverse complement strand
AGAAGCACTGTTCTGTTTAAAGACATGTTTAACTGATAATATCTAACAGTGTCTCTGTTGAAACACTTTGCAAATAGCAGCTGGATGTGCTGTTATAAAAAAATAATCAGTGATGGGATGAGGTGAAGAAGTTGGGTGGTTTTCAATAATGGCAACAGTGGTTTGCTGTTTTAATTGCATTAATTAAATAACATATATACAGTAGTCCCCTCTGAAAGTTTGGAACAGTTTTGAAAACGTTTGAGATCAAATGATGAATATGAATAGATGAATATTTACTTCTGGATATGTCAACAGCCTTCGCATCCATTTTCAGGTGATATAAATATTTAAATACTTTATTGTCAAACCATTTAACACTTGTTGCCAAGGTGTGCCCTGTCATATTGATTGTTTAAACAATCAATAGCTCTGAGAAAATATAAAGAACATACCAAGCAATGGATATGAAACCTATTATTATTATTATTATTATTATTATTATTATTATTATTGTTATTATTGTTATTATTATTATATTTAGACATAAATATAAGGAAATGAAAGCTGAAAATTAAAAAAATCAGCCTTGCTTGTGTCTGTTTATTCAGTGAATGCAAATAGATTGATTAGTTTTTTTTTGCCTTATATGGAACAATACACGGTACATAGAAATAAATAGCAAATTAACCCAAGTGCACATACTAGCAGATACTACTGATCTCAAACTTTAATCAGGAAGCTCTTATTATTCTAGTTTTTACTTATTCTACATAAACAGTAGCAGTGTAATGGGACCTTATATAATTTTGGTGAAAATACAAAGAAAAAAGTCAATTTCGTAATTTTGTTGAATAATGATGCAGCATTATTTGAAAAATTCAGCTGAAAAGTAATACCTTGATTTGAGTTATTCTGAAAAGAAGAGGTAGTCCCATGCACAGAACTGTTTGTCTTGGTATTAGGGTCTGTGACTTTAATACCCTTATTTTGATTTGTCCCTTGAAAGAAAAAGAATAGAAGTATGTTACTGTATGAAGGAAAGAAGTTTGCATGCATACAACTGGTTCATTGTTTACTGCATTAACTAAAAAAAAATATTGAATCGGTATTGTATGTGTACAGTAGTATACACACTAGGGTAGGGAATAACACCTACCTTTGGCATTCAGTATGAATGCAAAGAGCAAAATGAAGATTATATGTATATCCATCTCTTGTCATTCACTCAGACCCAAAGCCGGATCTAGACATAATTAAAAATGCTTACATACATCTGTCTCTGTATTATATAATTCAGAAATTATAAAAAAAAAATCATACAAACAAGAAATTATTTTAGTAGTATATTAACAAATGATTATGTATCAACTAAAAAGGGATTTAATATTTATTGATAGACTGTTGTACTCTGTACAAAATGTACTCTGTTAATTCCAAGGAAGATATATATCCTTTTGCCTGATTTTGGTAACTTTGATGCTATTTGCCTTAGTGCTTGCAGAAATGAAGCAGAAAGCAAAACTAAAAAGCCACAGTATGTTTCTTATTACTATCTACTACTATCTTTATTATAATCTTAAAAACACTTAAAAGCCCAAAAAACTCACCTCTTATTTTCGTCGCGTCCTCCTTTCTCCAGGACTTGCTTTATTTTCAGTCTTGACAGAGTTTGCGTGTTGTTTCAGGTTGTTGTAACTCTTTTCACATCCTTCCTCACACGTTTAAAAGTTCCACATTTATATGCTTCTAAATATGTTTGTCCACAAGTCTTCTAACCACAAGTATAATCAGCTATGCATGACAGGCGACTACCCTGGTCTCACTCACTCTCTAGCACACCACAGGGTTTTTTTATTTGCTGTTATAGACTAATATACTGTTGAAGACACTTTCAGAGTTCCGATGTCATATAAAGAGTTTTTTTAACCTAGAAAAAAAGCAAATTCATCTTTCACTTAATAACCTTTGGGTACACAAAGTTCAAAAGTTCACATTAAATTTGTTTCTTGAAAGTTTGAACTTGCAATTGCATAAGCAACCCAGTGCTATCTAAGTGTCCCCTATTGTGCAGTAGTTACAAAATACAGAAACGGAAGGCTAGCACATACTTCCTCCATGTGACACGTGACTCCAGACAAAACTGTAACATCCTTAGACATGCCATACTCCAGAGAGCAAGGCCAAATAAGCTCTCTCAGGCTTCTGGACCTTCATGACACTAGTATCAGAATTGAAGGTCTTGATGATAGTAGACAATGATAGTATGCAAATATTGCAGTAATATGGGGCATTATTGCTTTTTTTTCTTTTTAAAAAGGGAAGAAAAACACGGCTGGTGATCTCTGACCACATTACATATTCAAGAACACTTTTGTGCATCAAGGCCTGTGGATGACATGAAACAAAACCATATGTTAATAAAATAAGCCTCCAAAAGTAAGCCCTTGTGGTGGCATATACTAATGGTAAATGTGCACCAATGCTTAAGGTTTATAGGAGTTGTTTTGAATTGCAGCACATGAAAATGTACATATTAATTAAACACAATATTCTACAGGTGTTTTTCCCCCATCTTATTTATTTTATTCGTTTGCTTTAAAGATGGCATTGAAAGTGAAAGTTTTTTTAACAAAGAAATAAATAAATAAAACCCAAATCAATTGCATAATTAGCTCTGAACAATGTTGTTTTGTCCAAGGGTTGCAATGTCTAAATTATTACATAAATAAGAAAACAAACGTCCAATGTTATTATCATCACACAATCAATGCTTACAAATACTCTTTACAATACACAAAGTGAATAATTAGACTGGACTACCAAAATGCTCGCCTAAATATATGCATTTTTTATAAATAAATCTGGTATTAATTGCCTGTTTTATATTCATGTGCTGTAAATCCCAGCAAAACCCTTCTAATTGGGTTTTAAAGGATTCACAATATGAGGATAGATGCATATTTACATATTTCATGTTCCTTGATATTGGTGCTTCTCGTGAATTCTTTACAAATGTAAGGTAAGTTATTTTAGCCTAAGTACTTAGTAAAATCCAGTTATATAAGTTAAGATTTGAGATATGTACATACATTGTACATATTGATGAATTTGATAGAACCTCAACAGAGGATGCTTTAAAGATAATAAATAATACACTTCATTAAAGCACCGCTGGGTTAAGTGATAGTTTTGAATATGACACTTTTGTGTATTTGTATGAACAGATCTGACATGACTTCGTCTTTGCTTTGAATATGTATTTGGCTGTGTAGGATTGCAGTGTACTGTCTTAATTTGATTGGTTGATATTCTGAATTTACCCTTAGTGTGAAGAATTTGTATTAAAAATTAAATAAAATAAAAAAAATTAAATAATAATTAAATAAATAAATAGAAATTACATTGGTGCTTAGTTGCAACAAAACACAATTATACATATACTGGCAAGAATTGGACTGTCAGAAAGAGGGACATAAAAGTCTACTCCTTTTGCCCTGTGTCTTAAATGTATAGAAATGCAAGGTCACTGACCCATGACATCATTTCCTCTTTAAAACAGTACTTTACATAGCTTCACAAGGAATACTGAGCCTTAAACCAATTTTACTTTTCAAAGGCAAATAAGTGCACCACTTAATCACCACTTATGCTTGTATATAACATTTGACAGAAAAAAATGGACTAAAGAAGAATCTTTGTGATCTAAACATCATCATCACTCTGAGATGTACAGAAATAAAATGACCAATTATTAGTCAGCCATTTCATTAAACCCAGTTCAAAGAAATTCATTGGGTAAACAATATCCTTTATCCTTACTTTATAGAGTCAGACAAAGTCAAAGACACTCTAACAATCACTTTAGGGTATATCATTAGAAATACAGAATGCATACATCACTGATCACTTATCATGGTACACTTAGAAAGTGGATCCTCTGGATTTCAGAAAACATTCTACCTGTAAACCCACATCTTGAGATAGTGCTAAAACATCGAGACATGCTGCATGTCTCGTTCCCTGAAGCTTCAGCTTGCTGCAGACACAGTGTGTATGACCACTAGTGAAATAGACCTGGGATATAACCAAGGCCCATTTTTCTTCAACAAGTACTTAATATAGTATCATTGATTTACTCCTGTGAATGATTTAGGACACTGCTTACAAGCCTGTTTAGACCCTACATTACATTACATCCAAATGCAACAATAAGACTTAGAGCTACTAAATATGGTTGTATGCAGGCACTGGCTTCTTTTCAGAAAATCACAGTAAAATAGAATATAATATTGACCCCAGTCAAGAGAATTACAGATTTGGTAAATTTGGGAAAGTTAACTGTTATAAATTAAAGCATATCTGGCAATGGAATTTGTTGGGAACTAGAGGCCACTGTATCCCGTTTCAGTCGAGGCTTCAGGGAAGGATCGCAATTCATTTGGATTTAATCTCTGTGTAGTCAGTGGTGTCATCCCCCCTCCCCATTCCTCCCTTTTGGAGTCGCCCAAGAAGATTCAGCTCTTGCCTCTCCATGCCTGCAGTCGAACCAACATGTTGGTAATCGCTGTCTTCTCCCTGAAAAAATAAGCAAATATTTACTTCAAAGTAAATTACTCTATGGCCTTATCATTTTTTCCCCAACGTGTGTCCTGATAAATTTATCACATGAGTTGGCAATCAAAAGCAGGTTGTTAGGTTAGATCTAGCAAAGCCAAAGAAGCCAAGCGTTGGTAATGTGTTAGGCACAATAATAATTAATTTAATGCAAGCTAGAAAGATTGCAATCAGAACAAGAAAAATATTTGTTTTAAGACAATATATCCCCATTGCACTACATTTTGTTTTCTACATTGTTTATAGGGAGAACTTGTAACCCAGCTGTTGATTTGTTAGCCTTACCGTGCTCTCTTCTAGGATGGAATTAAACTTAGAGCCCAGCAGCTCAGTCTTAAGCTGTTAAGTTAGGGGAAAGACAAAAGAGACAGAGAATGCAGAAAAGCAGTGAAGGAGGAAAGGATTGTCAGGAAATGCTTTGCAGCAAAAGCAACACTCCACCATTAGGCATCCAAATAATCACGCCTAGATTCCTAAAACTACTCCACCATGTAATACTGGAAAATAACCGATTTAAAGACAAAAACCCATGCTATATGCTTTACAGCATTTTTTTTTCTTCTTAAAATAAACAGCAGATACTACTGAACAAGAGTAACTCAGTGAAATGTACTGTACAAATATAGGTCAATTACTATAAGGCTATATTCACATTACCAAGTCAGACCTGATCCACTTTGTCTCAGTCCTATCAGATACTGTATATCTGCCATGTGACATGAATAAGTATGGACAGATTGGAATGCATGTGGCTTTTTCCCAAACTGGCAATGTGTGGGTTTCTATGAGCCAGCTCCTGTCTGAGAGACAATTTCTTTTTTCTTTTTTTTTATTGTTAATTATTACAAGACAGAATATTAGGATGATCTTTTTGCCATACTATTCAGCCATGTACACTCCATTCATGGAATTGTGTTTGATGTTTTCGCATTAATGTTTTTATACCAACGATAAGATAAAATGATGGTATTCTGGAAATTATTATTATAGTATAAATTCATTGAATAATTTAAGTGACATATGTGTACATAGCAATCAAAACAGTGCTAAATGTGGCTAAATTATGAAAGCCAGGAGTGTTACTAAATGAACAGCCAAAACAGCTAGTTCTTGTTGCTGAGCTGTGCCAAATGATCTGGCCCAAATGTACTTTACTGGCAAGACAACAATGGAGGACAATAGCATTTTTTTTCCTTCGGCTGCTCCCATTCCTTGGGGTCACCACAGCGAATCAAGTCCACATCTCGATCTGGCACGTTTTATGTTGGATACCCTTCTTGGCGCAACCCTCCCACTAAATGGGCATGGGTAAACACAATCATGGGCAATTTTGTATATCCAATTCACCTAATTTGCATGTCTTTGGACTTCGGGAGGAAGTCCAAAGTCCGGGAGTAATCCCACGCAGACACGGGGAGGACATGCAGACTCCACACAGAAAGGACCCATCTGAGGTGATGGTGCTACCCACCAAGCCACCATGCCACCAATGGAGGACAACAGTACCAGACCAGTGACTATATTCAGTGAAAGGTGGGAAATTCATTATTTACTTGATATTTAGCCAAATTAATCTATTCACACAAAACTGGAATGAAGCTACTGAACCTGAGTAGAATTTGAAACAATGACCCAAGAAATATCAAAGCACAGGTACAAACAAATGTAACTAAGATGCCAATAAAAGTGACACAAAGTGTCCCAAGGCTAAGTTCAAAATGACAAAACACTTGAATTAACATAGTCATGGTTGCTCAATGTGCCCCTTTTTCTATTGTTCCCCTGTACAAATAACAGAACATGACCCAAGCTTGCACTACTATCCAAGGTGTTTTGGGGAGAGATGCAACCACATTGAAGACAGACATGGGTCATGTGCAGTTACAAACTGTCATGAGAGATCAACTCTGAGCAAAAGATTGAGCAATGGATTGAGCAATGAAACTTGTAATGTGAACATAGCCTAAGACATTCTACAAGTGTATGAAGTAAATGTGATTTGACATTTTGATATAAAAATACTAAGTTACACTATACTAATAGCATTCATATTTGTGATAAATTTAAGCAGACTCTTATAGTAAAAAATGGACAACAGAACCTTATCCTATTACACATAGACTGTACGGAATCAAATAAATGAGATTGAAAGCTTATGTTTTTGATGCCATTGCAAAGCATGTAACAACCCCAAGACATCAGCAAAACACCACTATAAACAACTACACATGTAAAAATTGTATTATGATCATAATTCATCGTCATTCATATCTCACCACTTTTTTCCTGAGACTTTGTTTGTCCTTCTTGACTGCGCTGTAGTACATGGAGGGATTCTCCACTCTAGAGCCCACGTCCTGCCCTGGGTTGCTATTCTCTCTGGAGGTTGGAGTCAGAGGATCAGACTCTGTCTCACATGGAATGATGCTATTGACTAGCTCAGGGCAACACTGTAAGCCTGGGCATCCATTTTGAGAAAGGCAGATCACTTTTGCCTCCCTAACCAAGAGGCTCTGGGAGTTGCATTTTTATTGTTGTTCTATTGTTAAAATGGGTAGAACTTTTTTTTCTTACTGGTGTCTGGAGCATAATAGTGGTTGCTGAAACACTTGAGGTTAAGTGCCTTTGCTTTGTTTAGATTAGCTTAGTGTTTGAGGCTAGAAAGCAATGGAAGGCGAATCAAAGTCTTGTTAGTCTGGTCATCTGGAGTCCACATCATGGCCAACACTGTCATTTTGTTTGCCAACTCGTTGCATGTACCATCTTACCGCTCGATCAAATTGTTTCAGCTCTGAATGGGTCACATATATATGAAGATCCAAAAGAAACACATTTGAGAATGGATGACTAGGCTTTGGTGTTTCCTTGCTTTGCCCCTTTCCCCAGATCTGTCCAATGGGTATGGTAAATTACTCACTTTTTGTTGTTTTGTCCCACATATCTTACAGCTGCAATGATAAAAGCAATAACTGCCACTCCTCCAATGATTCCCACTATCACAGCCATCAGGTATTTTTCTGAAACATGATACACAAGTCTCAAAATAATAGAAATGGCTACAATCATAATCATTATCATTATCATCATTATATTTTTAAAAATAGCATAACAATTTTCAAGTTGGCACATTCATTTTATATTAGATCACATGTAGAAAGTGGAGTTAAAATACTATTTTTTGATTTCCTAAATCTCACCAGTGATTATATGACCACACTGCATCATAAATGTGACATTCAAAATGTTTTAGGCTAATAGTTCTCCTGGATTAGGTTTATTAAGATTTTATGACAACACAAGCTTTTAAGATTATCTCATGAACTCACTCTCTTGCTGCAGCTCCAGTCGGATAGATTGAGTGCCATAAGCGTTAGAGACGCTGCATTGTACATGGACAGCCAGTTCTTCGTTGTTCTCCCGGTCACCCTTCTCCCTCAGTTTGATCATACCAGTTGATGTATAGCCATCTGAATGTGTGTAGAAGTTGAAACGGCCATTTGTCTCATTAATGGTGATATTGAGATCAGGCAGGTAGAATGCTATGGATGGCTCAGGATTCCCTGTGGCTATGCAAACACACTGCACACCCTCTCTCACAACGGTGCACTTGGAATCATCCTGGAAAATGGGAGCAACTATGGGGACAGATACAAGGGTCAGAAATGTGTATATTTATTTTGAGAAAAAATATTACTTTTACATTAATCAGTATTTGAAATGAAACCAGAGGTTGTAAATATTTTCAAGCTTAATATGTTCTTTATTTATATCATTTATCGCTCTTATTTAATGTCATTTAATGAGCTCAGAAATTTGATAAACTTTCAGTTAGCTTACATTCCACAGTGACGTTTAGAGAGCTGCTGGCCCGGCCATGTTCATTTTCAGCCAGGCATCTGTACGTGCCATCTGCCTTTGGGCTGATATCTGTAAGCTCGAGTATGGACAGCTCTCCAGCTTTTATGGTTCCCACCAGCTCTCCATTCTTCAGCCAGGTGATTGTAGGGACAGGATTGCCCTTACTGCTGCAATGGAGAGCCAGGGAGGAGTCCTCCGTTACTACCAGAGATTCGTTCACCAACGGCTCTCTTGGGGGATCTATGGGACAACCCATCAAATAAAATAAAGAGAGTAAAAAGGGGTAAATGGAGAAATGAAAAGGTAAGTTAAGAACAGAAATGACATATAGACTCACATCTGACAGCCAAGTACAAGGAGGTGTTCTTTGTCCCATAGCTATTTTCCCCTACACAGGTGTATAAACCTTCCTGCTCTGCAGTCAGGGACTCCAGAGAAAGAGAAGAATTCGAGGCAATTTCCGAGATCAGCTCTTCATTCCCAAAGAACCATGAAATCTGTGACATAGGGTTGCTGTCCACATCACAGTGAAGTACCACAGAGCTCCCCTCCATGACCTCCTGGGAGACATTTACCCAAACTGTGCGAGGGCCATCTACAAAGAGAAGGCATGAAATATATGTACTTGAAATATGTGCAAGAACAACCTTTTCTAACTTATAATTTAGTGTTTCACTCAAAACAGCTGCATTCTACAGTACTTATTGTCTCCAGTTTAATGAAACTAACTGAATTATCCTTGATTCACAATCCGAAAAACATTAAAGATGGATTTATAGCCAGTCACAAAGCCCACTGAAAAATGCTGTGTTTAATAAATCAAAAGTGTGTGCTATATGAGGTCTTATAAGCTTGAGTTCTTATATTGCTATCTATTGTCAAATTGTATTGCCTGTAACCAGGTTATGGTACGCCTATACTGGCCATTTAGGTTCTAAGTGCATGTTAATGGTTTGTATGCTCACATTTGACATCCAGGGAGATGATACGCTCATAGACAAAAGTGGTGTTGGGGTAATGGACTCTGCAGCCCACTGGCTGACCATTATGCATAGCTTTGGGTGTAAAAGTAAGTGTACTAGACATCACTGCTGTGTTGCTTTCCTCCAGATAGTCTGATGTAAAAAGAGGATCAGGAAGATAGTCTGTGTACATCCAATGGATCTCAGGAGTCATGTCAGGACAGTTGTCTGGAGCATAGCAGGTCAGGTCTAAGCTTTCATCACTGACTATTTCTTCAGGGATGTCAATGTTGGGTTGGTCTAAGAAGGAAGCAGAAGTTTTAAATGCTTACTATTATTCAGGCATTGATTTTCTTTAACCAGTGGACAAATATTAACAGACCAGAAGTCCATACATATTTCTCAATACAGTATTATCATTTATAGTTAGCTATGTGGCCAATTAACAGCCTGTCATATTACAGTATTATAGTGTTCTTACCCAACACCTTGAGCTCAGTGAAGTCTGGGTAGGTATAGATGTTTGCTCCTCCTAGATCAGCTCTGAAGTAGTACCTCCCTGCATGCTCAACTCCAAGATTGCTGATTTGCAGTGTGCAGTTTTTCTGCGACAGGTCACCCAGGAGTTTGGTACGGCCTTTGTAGCTTTCATGCACAATGTCTGTGCGAGACTTGAAAACTACTGGAGGGAAGAGTTGTGGATAGGGCTGGCCAAAATACCAGATTCCATGAGTGCCCCTGTATGGTCTGACTCCTGAGGGGTAGATGAAAGTGCATGGGATTACCACACAGGAGTTAGTCATGGCTGAGATGTCCCTGGGCATCCAAACAGTCCACTGAGCATGTACATCTGTATAAAGAGGGCAAAAAAGTGACATTTAGAGAGAATGACAAGAGAAGAAAGAATTCTTGCAACAAGGATGTCATTTTCACTCCAACAGACACAAGGTTCTTACCTCGTACAAGTAGCAGTAAAGGCAGCAGCAGTTCCAAGGACTTCATAGCGCCAGTTCAACTCAGGACCATTAACTTTAAAACATTTCACAACAAATGTTCTGTCATTAAATCACCTTAAATGTGCAAATTACACAACTTTAAACAATGCGAATATTTTGCTATAAACCACAAAAAAAGGTAGCATGAATATTTAATATTGTTAATCAACAGAAAAGACAGTTGTTCTTCAATATCCTTACATACACAAAAATAAAACATTCAACTTTCTATCACCTGCCCTTCTGAGTTCCTAAACACAGCAAATATTAGATAAGGATGACCAGAATCATCACCCATGACACTGGACTTCTTCATGAGAATCAAACATTTTCTAGCTCACACACAGACCCCAAGTCAATCATGTCCATACGTCAGACACTCAGCACCTGATATCTAAAGAGCTTCAGTGTGTGGGAGAAGAGAATAGCTTAGTGTGACGTCACACTCTGCATTTTCATGAGACAAATACTGTTGGCACTGTTTGGTGATGACGCATCGTAGAGAAACATTAGCCAGAGTGCAATGGCATCACCAACTGCTTCAGTTTATTTACAGGCTGTAATGGTGTGCTGCCAGTGTGTATCCTCTAAGCCCCCTGCCCCCCACCCCCCACACACATTCACACTTATCATTTCTTTTTGTCTTTTTTTTTCTGTCTCACACAAACACACATGCACACAAACACATTCTCAGAAAAAAAAACATGCCCTTAAGAACAGATGGGTACCACAGATGGGGAGATTTGGAATAGTTTGTTTAAGAAATCTCCATGATGGACACGTTTGGAAAATCTCCAGATAGCTCAAACTCAAAAGCCTGACTCCCTGAGTGAAAAAACATGAAACTTCTATTAATTTTTGTCTAAGAGATGATCGTGAAGGTGGATAATCAATGCTCTGATACTACTACTCTACTCTCACACTGAAAAGTTCTTTAGCACACATAACATAAGAGGAAGTGATATGAAATCAGATGAAATCAAATCAGTAGAAGGATATGTACTAAGCCAAATTTGTAGCACAAAACCAACCAGAATCTTTTGGCCAAATCAAGGTTGTTTTAAATCTTTTCTTAACCACTTTAGCCCCACTTATAGAAAACAGCGAAACATCCATCTCATCATACCTACAGCAAGACCGAAGAGCCATTTGACTGTGACTAGGAGTAAACATCACTGCTCAAGCAAAACAAACACACCATTCATAGCAGACAAACAAGACTTTCACAGCATGGCCAAAGCACTTGCCTCATACCAGCTCCAGCTCGCTGCTCTGCTCTTGCCTTCTGAAGACTAAAGCTCAATTTTTTCTGCTCTGTTTCTCTGAAAGCTCCACTGCTTTGTTTGTCCTGAGGATCTCTGAAGGTCTCCGACACAAAGACATGGTCAGGGAAAGGAGATGATAACGGATGCATTAGTTATGGATACAAGCGAAATGCTTGTAGTGGGCAGATTTGAATATGCAGACATTTTTCTCCATACTCCAAACCCACACCAAACATTCCTCTTCATTGGCATCCATTAATCTCCTTTTCCACAAGTGCTTTCTCCGCAACCTTTGGCGACCACGCTGTATCCATGGGTTATTATTTCTTAAAATATCTAAATGATCTCAGAGAAATTAGAACAATGATCATAAAAATAATCATAATCATTTGTTAAATTGGAAAAAAAAGAAAGTTTATATACCTCCTGATGACCTAATGAACTCATGTCATGGTTTCTGATGGGTTTTTATTAGTAATATCATTTAATCTGACCCTATTAGATATTAGAATAATTCTAAATCTAATCCTATTAGAATGCACTGTAGTGCAATTTATGAATAAATTATGCTGGGTAATTTAACACCATCATTATCTGGCTTCTCTTCAGATAATATGTATTAGATATTGGTAAATCTTTATCACCTCCAAAAGCAGTTTATTCAAACTAAAATGGGTAAAGACTATGATAGAATCTTCAGATCTGTTTCTTTATACATTATAGTATGGCTGGTATGTGTAGGCTGAGTGCCCTTTTGAATTGTATCTCTTTTTTTAAAGATATATGACTTCTATGGATAGTAATGATAAGGATTAAAGCACTCCGTCCACTGGAGAAATGAACAGACAGCATAGAGATTCATGTAGGAAAGATGGAAGAAAGGCAGTCAGAGATGGAACCACAACAAAGCAGACTGTGTAAAGTTCATACAACATGCCACAGCACCCCACACACAAGGAAAAGTTGTTCCTAAACACTCCCTGAAACACACTCCATTACACAACTGTTAGTGCAACAAAGAAGCTATGTGACCTTGTTATGCAAATCATAATCATCCATAATGAAGACAGGGAGACAGAGAGAGAGAGAAAGAGAGAGAGAGAGTGAGTGAAAGGCCCCAGAGGTTCAGAAACACATATGATGGTGCCTGCTACTAGACAAACAGTGTGTAGTCATGAGAGGACTGCTAAGTACAATCATTTCTTTTACTTGTGCTTTTCTCTTTGAAAAATTAATTCAGTATGAACCTTTACTTTAAAAAAATATTTAAATTAAGAAGGATTTTTTATAAGAACAGGCTGTTACACAGCTTGCCTTGTGGTTAGTCCATGATGTGCCCCCCATACTCCAGCACAGGTGCACACTAAAATTACCCAAGGACCAGATGGACTCAAACATGACTACTCCCTTGCGGTTGAGATCTGTAATCAAAATCTGTAAGCAAAATCGTGGATAATTGGATAATTGAGCTAGTTTGCTGAGATTTGGTAACAAAATAAATATATAGTACATACTTTAAACCAGTTAGAACCTATCCAAAACCTAGTTGAAGATGCATAATTAGACTTTGCCTTGTTCTATATGGGTGGATGCTGAACCATCATAAACCATTGTGTTGTAGCCATGTGAAGAGACCAGTGATGATTTCCAGACTGGTGTCAATCAAGGAGAAACCATTTTGAATGACTAGTTCAACTTAAACTTCCCATATTTGTATATTACATACATTAAAATCTGATTTCTTTAAATATTCTGAATATATCTGAAACCAGTCATGCAGTTGCTCTGTTGTGGTCTTAGCCTCGTTCGGTCTTATGTTGTCTTGTAGAATATGAGCAACTGATTAGTCACCGAAATCACACTGGCAAGTCTCATACTCTTTTATCTGTGTGTGCTAGCAATGTTATTTATCTGCTGTATACTTGAAGCTATGGGCAGATGGTGGACTCAGTGGTCTCTCTGTGCTACACTGTAGCTTCCTGCCCACACCTCAGGGTGGAAAGATGGAGGCCCAGTTCCAATTCAGAGGAGCCTATTATCTCCTTATTTTAAATTGTTATTCTTAATAAAAAAAAACATAGATCAATTGATTATTTTATAATTAAATATAGTAAATAGATTCCTTAAATTGAACATTGCCAAAATAAGCAAAAGATTTCATAATTGCAAATTAGCAATGAATAATCCTCAAGGACAAACAGCATTGTTACCAATGGATTAAACCAATCTGTTACTCTGTTATTCATCTCTGTCTCTCCTGAACCCAAGTTACAGAAAAAGAATGAAGCACAACCTGGCTCTCTGTAAAGCAATGAAATCTGTCAATGCAATGATAAGTAAATTTGTATTATTAAAGAGAATAAAGTAAACATGCACTCAAGCGTTTCCACCCCCTCCTTCACCTGAGTGTCTCTTGCTATCACTCTGTCACTCCATCCATGCATTGGCTCTGTCTCAGTAACATCCTGCACACTTATGCCAGCAAATGCAATCCTCTCCAAGCCGCCCACACTCAAGCTTATCTCCAGAACAGTGTGACACAGTCATAGGCACAGCTCCTTCTCTGACCGCCACGAATACAAATGCAATCAAGGCCAAATCCATGGAATTACAAAAAGCCGACCTGAATATTGCTATCTGTTTCTGGCATACAGTTGTAAACCAACAAAAAAGCAGATTCACTAGATGATCATCATGAATCTGATTTTAATTTTTAAAACTCACCCACTGAATCACTCCAGGCCTCCTCTCCTGATCAAATAGCAAGCATTAATCAGCAGGGAGAACAGCCGTGCCTGATACACACTCACCCTCTCACACCCCCTTGTACCACCCAACCTGGAGTCAAGTTCACTCCATCTCTCCTCCCCCTGTACCTTGCCCCAACACTCTCTCCACTCCCTCTATGCTAGATGGAGATGTCAGAGCTGCAATGTACAGAGCATTGTTCTACCCATGAGGCCATTCATAAACCGTCCCCCGATGCTGCTCACGGCACAATAAGCGCCACTGTTCCTCTGGCACAACACAAAAACGGGTGAGGCAGAGGGAGAAAGGAACAAATGACAGGATGAAGCGAAAAGAATAAGTTATATGGTTCTATGCTGGGTGGATTTTTTTTGTGAGCATGTGAGAAAATGCAAATAGATCAAAAGAGGAGTGATGATACAATGTTTGCCTTTTTCTCCTGACTCTCTGGCGTTAAAGTTGTGATGACTCATGAGCAGAATCACCACAGTGAAAAGAAAATCTGTAATCCTACTAAAGTAATTTAAACTCAGGCTTTTGTAATGTAAAATGTAATGGGTTTTATTTGAGTTAATGTTCAAAACGGTCTTAGATTTATAGTACTTCTAATAAGGACACTAACAGCTAAACTGCATTTTGTTGCCTTGTACTTGTACTGAGCAATGACAAAGTTGAATCTATCTATCTATCTATCTATCTATCTATCTATCTATCTATCTATCTATCTATCTTAAATATGGGCTAGCGGTTAACGAAACAGAATTATGAGTAAAAGTTCACTGGCTTGATTCCGATGAAGGACACGATAGAAGCACCATTGAGCAACATGCGTGATCAGCAGGCAATGTTTTCAGATTATTTAAGATTTCTTTTTCATTTATTTTTTTATATTGGTTTTACTATGCCAATTTTACTTTTTAACAAACATTTTATGGCACCCCTGCTGCCAGAAAATTATCTTTTTCTTTTTTTTTTTTTTTACAATATTATTAATAATATACAAATACAGTATACAGAAAATGACACCTCATAGTATGGATGAAAACCTGGGGAATAATTTTCAATAATTTTGCACACTGCTATGTAGTAGAAATTAGAGAAATATGCTTAATGCTCAAAGGGTCAAATGTATAAATACTATATGCACATACAGTATTGTACATCTGCTAA
Organism: Leptodoras nelsoni; assembly: GCA_028566375.1. Lineage (NCBI taxonomy): Eukaryota > Metazoa > Chordata > Actinopteri > Siluriformes > Doradidae > Leptodoras > Leptodoras nelsoni. Next base: position 19,563,715 of record JAOVVG010000051.1, on the reverse strand, counting down.
ATGTATTTTTACTTCCCATTTTTAACACCTAAATTATATTCTTTTTTTCTAAAATAAAATTCCTAAATGTCACAATAGCACAGAGAAAAATAGTTATGAAATAACAATAGCATCATTCGGCTGGTCAGCTTTAACTTCAGTCAAAGACTGAAGACTTGATTGCTTTACCAAGCAGTTGTATTAGTATATTTCATCGTTTTTTGATCTCATTGACTTGGGCTTGCATGCCCTTAGGCGAAATGAACAATAATTTTTAACTTTATTAACTTTAATAAACTTATAAATATTAACATTGCATCATTCGTCAGTGGTTATTCATGTCAGACACAAAGTTACAGCAATACACAAGTTTTTCATCTATACACAAGTTCAACTTCAAACACAGTCAGGGGCAATTTTGTATGTCCAGTTCACCTAACTACATATCTTTGGACTGTGGGAGGAAACCAGAGTACCCAGTGTAAACCCATGCAGACACAGGGAGGATATGGAGAGTCCACCCAGAAAAGTCCCAGACCACCCCCACCTGGGACCACACCCAGGACCTTCTTGCTTTGAGGCAACATCACTACCCGCCATGTCACTTTACCACCGAAGAAATTGATAAAACGGATAACTTAAAATGGAAGATAGCATTAGAACTGCAGCCCATTTAGCCAGACTCTGAAGAAGAGTGTGACTGCAGAAGCCCATATCCCTTTACCATGAAATATCCCTTTACCATGAAAACTGTTAGGTCGACTACACTTACAGCAGAACAACTTAACATGCTGGAACTGGTTAGAAATGAACAGCATGCAATTCATCAAACAAGATGGGCTACAAGACTGACTATTATATTCAGGTTAATTTGGCAACAGTTGAAAAGGCAGAGCTGAACTTGATACTTCAGCAGTTCTATGGCTCTATCCTTATCAGCCTTATAGTATCAGCAGTTGTCTTGGACTGATTAACATATATATATATACATATAAAAAAATATCATTAAAATGGTCATTTTCTGACAGCTCTGACAGTAATTATCTGTAACATAACTGCAAATAAAAACTGCACCAGGAAATGCCTGTAAAAAAAAACAGAAAAGACGGCAATTATCTTTTGCATAGTTAACATCAAAAATTAAAACCTGATTCAAATAAAACAAACAAACAAAAAAGAAAGCTTGATAATGTGAAAACATTGGGTGGCGATCTCACACATCACTCAACTTCTCATCTGCTGCATCCTTCACAGGAATCGAACCAGGGATCAAATGTTCTACACAAGTCTGTTCCCTTAACCACTTGTCCATTTCATAGCTGTTAAACCTTATATTACAAAAGCCCAAGTTCAAATGAACTTTCGCAGTTAATTTAGTAAGTGATGTGAAAAACAATTAATTAATGTTTTTTATTTAAATACATTAATAAACTGTCGAAATAAGAGCATTTTATTTGGTTAAATGTAGGTTAACAGTACTCTTTATATTGTGTACTCTTTTTTAATGATGTATACTGCATTTTTATGGTTAGTTTTATTAAAAGCCTATCTAAAAGCTGTTTAAAAAACAGATATTAATATATTCAGATATTCACCCAAATGAGGATAGGTTCCCTCTTGAGTCTGGTTCCTCTCAAGGTTTCTTCCTCTTATCATTTGAGGGAGTTTTTCCTTGCCACCGTCGC
>JAOVVG010000051.1:19520027-19531335 GCA_028566375.1 Leptodoras nelsoni | reverse complement strand
TCTCGTTGTATGATGTATACTGTGTATGCTGAGTATAATGACAATAAAGGCTTTCTATTCTATTCTATTCTATTCTAGTGTGTGAGTGTGTGCGTGAGTGTGAGTGCCCTACGATGGATTGGCGCCCTGTCTAGGGTTGTTCCTGCCTTGCACCTATGTGGCCGGCTAGGCACCGGCTCTACCGTGACCCTGAAAAGGAATAAGCGGCCAAGAAGATGAATGAATGAATGAATGAATTTTCATCTTGATCTTGATCTTTAATTGAGAGATGTATATAAATATTTCAAGCCAAGTCCTTGTGCATGTTGCCTTGGTAACCAAAATGTTTTTTTCTCTCTTAGCAGAAAATAAAGGCAGCATTGGATAAAAGAAAGTCATGTGACATTATACGAGTGAAATTTAATTTGGGGGATGTTTATGAATCCTTTTTTGTGTTTTTTTTAAATAAATGACCTGGCTCCATAGAGGATTAAGTTCATGTTCAAGTAGAGTATATTGTGTTTGTGCGGGATTGGCTCATGTCGAACGTTTTTGCGGGCTTCGCGGTCTGAACAGAAACAGATCCTCCACAGGAAAAATGAAACAAGCTATTGTTTATAAATTCCTGCCTTCTGATAACTCACACATACTTGGATCCAAGCAGGGGTTTACAGAGGATCCAAGCAGGGGTTTACAGAGGAAATTAAGAAAACTATTAAAACTATTGTAAGATAACAGCAAAAGTATTGGGAAAGTATATTATCTTATTTCAACCTGTCAGGAATAGTTTTGGTAGTTAAAGTATTAGATTTAATAATGACTTTTTAGAGATTTGGCACTCAATCTAACCAAAGGTGCACATGTATAACATGCTGCCTTTAATTCTTGATGGAAATATAGTAATTATGTTTGAACACACATGAATACCACCAGAAGTAGTGTCTTGACTATAAATCAATAAACATGCAATAAATCAATAAACAACAGCACTGTATAGTATATCATCATTCTGTACAGAGTGCAATAGCTTATTAGAGCAATATTCTAATATCGGTGCAATATCTTATTTTTAGTTCAATATTCTGTGCCAATTTTCTTCTTTGTATATATTGTTTAAAGGTGTCTATATGCTATACTATATTATTTATACCTTATATTTTTTATTTTTCACTGTGTCTTTTCTCTTATATACCTCTATCATATTGCCTTTCCATGGATGCTGCTGTAACAAAGAAATTTCCCCGATGTGGGACTATTAAAGGATTATCTTATCTTATCTTGACTAGGGGGGTGCAGGGGGTGCAGACCACATTGGGTGACACTGCAGTATACTTAATAGAGTTAGGCATAGGAAATGTGTAAATTAATGTAATGTACTTCTGTGTATGTACTCTGTGAATTTGTAATAAACCTGTGGGTTTCTAAGTGTTCATTGTAGCTGACTAGAGACAATGTGACTATTCATTTAGAATAACAAGGTCACCCTATCTGGGTGTATAGGCACTATCTGTGTGGGAAATTAACAATTTGGGACAAGGAAGAAGGATCTTGGGAAATGAAACAAGCATGGTTAGCCAAAAGATATCAAAAATATGTTTGATATGTCTATTATTCTACCTCCAGGCTGTTTGTGTGAAAGCTGTATTAATGTAAGTTGAGCATATGAGGGGATGAAAGATAACATGTTTTGAAATACCGTTTAGCCTAAGCTGCCTTATGTAAGTGTGTGTCTCTGTACGCTACTGTATATGAAATAAGCATTCAGGCAAATTTATCCTATTTAGTAATCTATCTTTGAGTTAAAATATATTATGCATGTACTAGTGCAGCTAAAAAAAATTAGAACATAGTGGAAAAGGTCATTTTTTTCATAATTGTATTTACAAAAAGGTAAACTGTCATGTATTTTATATTCATTGCACATCAAGAGACATATTTCTAGCATTTATTTTTCATTTTGATTATTGTGGCTTGTAGCTCATGAAAAGCATAAATATACAGTATATGTATTTGTAAACGTAATCAAATGTGCAGATGGCGCATAAACACTAGATGGTGCCATCTCTCCCTTTTGTAACCAGTATAAATTTTCTCTCTTTTTTTGTGAACATACTGTATACGTATATTTAAATAATAAATAATAAAAATGAAATGCAAGTTTCTCTGACTTCCTTAATAATTCTATTAAAGTACTATAGCATGTATGTGTTAGTAGACTATCAAAAGTAGGCTGGTGTATGTTTAAAAGTATTTACACCCCAAAACACAGTCAAGAAGAGGTCTACTGTGGGAACAGCTATGGCATCTGTTAATGCCATTACATAAATCTCGCTTCGTTCTTCACTTTCAGAAGAGACTCCTGTTTTGGTTCCTGAAACAACACCTGAAAGAATAGTCTGTATTCATAATCTATTATCCAAAAGCCAAGGAAAACAAATCCTGTGACATCTACATACAGAAAGGTTTGGCTGAAATATTGAAGTATTACAATTTTTTTTTCTTTTAAAATCCACAGTGTAAAAAAACAGTATTTAAAACTGTGAAGCTGCTGGTTGTTTGTGTTACAGTGCAGTAACTTCACTATTACAGAATACAACATTAGCTACATAATGGCAGACTTTCCCCAAGATAATTTCAGAGATCATTATTAAAACATGAACAGCAATACAGTGACTTTAGACTGGAGTCACTTTCTTTGACTGTATGCTCATCTTACAGGCAGATCATATTTTGTTTGGGAGAAAAAACTCTGAACCATCGACTCTGTCTGAAAACATGGAGTTGTATTCCTCTTGAAGAGGGGGAGCATTTGGCGCACATCTGGAAAAACCATTTCCTTACATCTGGGAATGTGATATTTTACAAATTGGCCATGAAAGTTTCATGAGAGTTTGTAGCCATGTTTGTGGACTACAGTACAGTACCATACTTTATCATTGTTAGTCTATATATGAGTGGGGAACTAAAATAGCATTTAATCACATTTTTATACCCAGATCATTACAATTTGATATGATAAATTTTGTAAAGAAATGCTTATGTGTAAAAATAAAAACACCACGCTGATATATACTTTGAAGATCTGGTGTAAATGAGAGTTAAAGGTAAAATTCATAATCAAATAGAAGCTCAAGCATAAGGAGTTCTATCATTATCTAGTACAAATCTTTATCAAAACTCAGAACTAACACAGTCAGGCTCATCTGTAACATTTATTGAATGTCATGTTCCCCTTTGTAATATATAGAGATCACACTCTCCACTTTTCTTTTGTCATAATTCCTTCCTCTCCATGGCTCCGTGTCATTCCTTTTCCCTCCTGCAGGTGTGCTGTAGAACAGGGTGGCCTATCCAGAGAGCTGGACATCATTTCCAGACCCTCACTCTTGCCTGTTCCTTTGTGTTTGTGAGTGTGTGGGGATATGAGAATGGCAGTGTTTATTCACTCATCTTCACTGCTCTGCACCTATCAGTGTATGGCCTTGCTGGCTCTGCTGGCTGGTGTGTGTCTGGGAGGATCTGATTCACCCCGTGGCGTCTCCTTACCTTTTGTGTTCGACCTGAATGCAGTGTGTGATCCACCATGCAGACATGCTGGGATCTGTATCCGAAACAGCACCTGCTTGTGCTCACGGGGCTACGAAGGAGAGACCTGCCAGTATGGTGATGTTTCCACTTTTTACTCATTTAACAAGTGTGGGAGGCTGGGAGGAATGTTTGAGTGTGTATGTGAGAGAGAGTGTGCATGCAATGGCTATTGAATGCCTTAAACAGAACTTTTCATCAAATTTTCTGCCTCTTGAAGCAATTTATAAAATCCTTTATAAGCTGAAGAAGTTAAATGTAACAATGCGGTTGTTGATTTCAGCTAACTGTGAGCCAAAGTGTAAAAACGGGGGTGAATGTCTCCGACCTGGAAAGTGCAGATGTCGCCCAGGACTTGGTGGAAAATATTGTGAAAAAGGTATTTTGAATGTTTCTACAGTAAGCTTCCATTTGTTTGAGGGAGATGAATATGTAAATGCAGAAATGGTGAAAGATATAAAAAAAGATATAGAAAAGTGACAGATATATAGCACAAAATAAGATGTATGGATCACTAACCCTGGAGAATCTGTCTTTAACAGTGGCATGTGATGGTGGCTGCTGGAATGGTGGGGAATGCACTGCAGTGAACGGGCAGGCCAAGTGCATTTGTACCTCCAGCTGGACTGGATCCAAATGTCAGGAAGGTTTGTTGATTTTCACTACACATATTTCAGATTCAAAAAGGATTTCCCATTAAATTATGCAGAGTAGGAAGGGTTTAAGGTTGTTTTATTCATTGTTTTATTCAAATCTTATTATTAATGTCTTATAATTAAACATTCTCAAAACTTGTATCATGGGAATTTGATTAAAAGACATTTTTGGTATCTGGTTTTAAGGTTTTCATTTATAACAAGCTACATTTTCAGATCTTAGATTTTCTGTAATTCTTGTTTAGCAGATTTAACAGCAAATTGATAGGAGATGAGAAATGAGAAAAACTTTAATGATGACTGATAAGAGTAATGTTGGGTCCTATTTAAGATTGCAATCGTTTTCTTAAAGAAACTGTAAAAGTAAAAAAAAAAGAACAGTATGAGGATGTGTCTATGTGTGTGTGTTTCATGACTGAATGGCATTTTGAGTGTGTGTGCTGGTTCTGTTTCTACAGCAATCTGTCCTCAGGGTTGCCAGAATGGAGGCAGCTGTGTGGCTCCAGGAATCTGCAGCTGTCCAGAGGGATGGCTGGGGGGAGCCTGTCATATTGGTGAGACAAACCTCTTATATATATATGTGTGTGTGTGTTAATATGTGTATTAACACACACAGAGGTGGTACAAGTTCAGTATAGTACAGAATGTTTGATATATACAGTATAGTAGTTTTGACACATTGAATAAAATATTTTAACATGCAATAGTTATATAGACAGTTTGACTCTATTAAATAATGTTGGTTAACTATACTACTATTACTCAAAGCCAGTTTAAGAAGATGAATATTTGCCGTTATGAATATCATTTTCTCTTTACAGCTTTGTGTGAGAAGCCATGTCTGAATGGTGGGAAGTGTGTGTCTCCAAACAAATGTCGCTGTCGCCCGTCGTTCTCTGGCCCTCAGTGCGAGGAAAGAAAAAAACTCTTCTGATCTCAGCACACACACCCCCTCAGAGCCAGGGCCTCGGTCAACATGGTGCTATTCATTTAAGCTGAGTTAAGTTCGTTCACTTGTACTTTTTACATTTGTTGACTTTTATCTGAAGTATGTTATATGTATGCTGTGTGATATTATGCCATTAAATAAATTAAAACACAACTTTATGTTTATGTGGTTGCTTTCAAATCGAATAAAAACATTCTGTTCAATGGTACTGTATATCAACTTCACTATAACTAATATATGTTCACCTTTATGCCCTAAATGCATTTGTTTATGCCTGCTTTCTGTATGATGGTAAATAAATTAAATCATTTATCTCTAATAGAGAACTTGATGGTGATCTGTGGGGGTCCTGACCATTAGAGAACAGACTACAGTGGTCACAATGTTATGCCAAGTGTATGCCCTGCCTTTAATAAAACCTCATTTAGAGAGATTAGGATCTGAGAATGGACCGTTAAGGGCCGTGGCTGAATTTATGTTTGATAGTATGTATTTCATTACGCTTATGCATCTTTCAATTTTGTCTGGTATGATAAATGTGATTAAACTGCAATAAACACAAACCCCACCAGAATTTGCTTAAATAGAAGTAAAGGAACAACTCATTCAGATGGACTTGTATGGTGGACACTCCACTAATAATAAACAGATTTAAAAAGCATGATTATTAAACAAACCTACAAAAAATTGGTGATATGTTGAAGCTTTTTGTAGACATTTATTTGATGTTTACAGAAGTAACCTCAGTGCCCCTGCTTTATAAGTCAGTATTTAAACAGTCAGTATGTTTTCTACCCCAGGAAAGCTTCTGAACAAAGGGCTTTGCATCTTAAACCTTCTCTGTAACATAAGATACATTTCTATTGCCTTGTTCAAACTTAAAAAGAGAGGAAAAAAAAGAGATGCAACTATTTCTAACAGCTATAATATAACAAAAAAAATGTAACCTTAAATGGTTAAAAGGCATTACTAAATAAATAAATAATAGAAATTATGACATTACTGTAAGGTGAATAAAACACTGCTGGTGTAGGATAATAATCCAACACACTAGCTGTATGGATTATATTCCTATAACAGCATGCCCTGTCATTTTATTCTTTACATAGCAAATACGTCATACTTTGAAAACCAAGAAAAAATTCACACAGAACCCTTGGGATTACAAATGTTACACATTAACATTTATTATATTCCTGTATAAAGTACAAATACATCAGATAAACCTAAAACAGAATATATTTCTCTTAAGATACAGCTTTACAAAATAAAATATTTTATAATATATGACAGTAAAATAAAGATTGTTTCTGTAAGAAATGTTGCTGTATAGAGCTCATCGGTTTCTCTTATTCAGCATGCTTTATACAGCTTAAACAAACCTGATGACTTTAACAGCTGAAAATGTTAGCTGAAGACCAAGATAATACTCTCATGAGACGTACTCTTGGCAGACATGTTTTGTTGAGTGCACACAGCTAGTGACTGAACAGCAGAGTAAAACTGCAGTATTAGATGTGTGGTCATAGCACAAATAAAAAGTTAGGGTGTTAAGCATTCTCTTGGCTACTGCCTGAGATACATATTCATAAACATATACTGTAAAAAGTTAGATACAATTAAGAACATGGACTTTCTCTCACACACATATCCACTCCTGTGGAGTTTGTATGACGTGGGTACAGACAGAGACTATAAAACCATCTCCTCATATCTTTCTGCTTTTTTCATCATCTGGACTGAAAACACAGAGTTCAGACTTTATGTTTCATGCTCATGATATAGCATCACAGTGAAGTCTATAATAATAATAATAATAATAATAATAATAATAATAATAATAATATGAAACCAGTGAGGAGGAAATTGTAACTCAGCTTACTCTGGCAGCACAGGTTGATCCTGTGTACCCTGACCGACACTGACAGAAGTTTGGAAACACACACTTTCCTCCATTTTGGCACTTATGCTTGCAGATGGCTATATTTAATGACAGTATGACAGTATATATCATCATTATGTGTCAGAAAAATCAAAATCCAATACACAAAGGGTTAAAAAATTCATAAATTATAGTTGCAAGATATTGATTATACTTACGAGTCTGGCACTGTAAGCCTCCCCATCCATCAGGGCAGTGACATGTGTTGGGTCCCACACACTCTCCTCCATTTTTACATTTCTGTAAGCAAACCGCTACATACAGAACAGAGATTATATGCTTAATATGGTGTAATGCTATCATGACCTACATGGTAACACATTTACTGTAGTGTAATGTACAGCAGAGTTGCCAGTAATCTATATTAAACTATAAATATATGTATATTGGCAGTAAAGTACTGTAATATCTTTACAGATAATTTCTGTATCCCTGTATGTAATATACTGTAAAACACAGCCCAGTACATTTGGCTGATACAGGATACAACTGAGATTTAAACACACAACCTTCTGAACTGTAATGCAGAGTTTTGAGCATTCAGCCACCACAACTGGCTTGCACTGATTCAGTTTTTCTAGCATATGAAGTTAAATTCAAGGTCGACATAAGGAGAAATTTGTACCATTCCACCCCCCTACCAGATATGATACATATCCTATTATGCATTGCATTTTCTGATATTTTACTATAAACCAATGCACTGCTCTTGCCTAATTGTTTACAATATAAACCTTTCAAATAATTGTAAAAATACTTTGCTGTAAAAGAAATCCAGCTTTTTTATTTACATTATATTAAACAAGACTAGAAGATGTCTCTTATATAAAAGCTCACTTACGGACATCACAGATTTTCCCCCGCCAGCCAGACGCACAGGAACAGGTGTTTGGTCCTATACACTTTGCTTTATTCATGCACATCGGCTCACACACATCTACATACAAACAAGTGCAAGAGTGATACAAGGAAATACTATTTAAGCAAAAATAGGCTTGCTTGTCCTGCATTTCAGGACAATATGAATTTAAAAAGAATTTTAAATAACCAAGTGATGTTCAGACATAAATAAAACTGTTGCATCCACATAGAGCAGCATCTTATTGTACAACACTTGTTAGGTTGTGCAGATAAATGAATGTAACCGAAAACCATGTGCTTTATACAACAGGCACCACAACTCTATCTGAAATACACACACCAGGACTGGCACTATTAATGAGTCCAAGAAAAGTATAAGCAAGTGTTAGGAAAGATTACACACAAATATCTGCAAAAACCTTTGTCTGTGGAGATATTAAGGTATAATATACATCAAGCTGGATATTAGGGGTTGGGGGGGTCCTGAATCACCCTGAAGGGGTTTATTAATGACCTACTTGCTGTACATTATCCTGAATATTGCATGGCTCCTTACTTAAGAAATCAAGAATTTGACATTTAAAAATGATTTTATTACTTCTGCTGAAAAATAGTTAGTTAGATTGTAAGTTGGAACTGCATCCACTGTAATTCAACCTAACCTAGTAACCTAGTATCCTAACTAACAATTAGCCTGCTTATCATTATAATTCATATATATTAAAATTTATATTGGAAAAATCTTCCAAGCCATTTTCTGAAGAAATATTTTTTTTTGCTATATGTACGTCTTCCTGTAGATGGATATGATTGGACACGGTCCTCCAGAGTCTATGATCAGAACTGTGTCCATAGCAACAGTCTGTTATTCATAGCAATAGTCTGCTATTCAGAACTAAGAGAACGCAGAATGCCCTATTGAGCAGAGTCAACTATTCAGCAAAGCCGCATAATAAAATCTTGTAAGTGTATGAAGTCAGATAACACTCACTAATTTGACATCTCTTGCCCGTGTAGCCTTCTGGACAGGAGCACACGTTGTTCCTCATGCACTGACCGCGGTTTTTACAGGGTGGGTTACACACAGCTACAATACCAAACACAGGACACTGCGTTATTTGTTAGGCAGATAATTAAGCAGATCTGCAAATTAAGCTCATAACATCAAATGAAACATAAAAACAATAATAATAATAATAATAATAATAATAATAAAGTAATATGAGTATATATGGCCATCATGGTGACACAGCAGGTAGCATTGCTGCTTTAGAACTCCAAAGCCCCAGATTTGATCTTGAGCTTGGTTAGTATCAGTGTCTGGGCATGTTCTCCCCATTTGGGTTTCCTCCAGGTTCTCTGGGCTCTTCCCACTCTTTATAAAGGCAGCAGACTAGCTATGTTCATGACTATATGAACCCTTAATGTGAATGTGTGTGTGCTCCCAGTGATCTGTGATGGCCACCTCACACCCAGTTTTTCTCGGATAGGTGTTTATAAAACTATCACAGATATCACGTATCACAAAACACACTGGTACTGTACCTATCTGGCACTGTGATCCATAGAAGCCACTAGGACATGCACAGGTATTAGGTTTGATGCAGGTGCCACCATTCAGACACACAGGCTTACAATCAGCTGAAAGACAAACAGATTATTTATTAGTATTGAACAGTGTAGACATGGGATAGGTAGGTATTTAAAATATATTTTTATAACATTTCAGAGGAATTGCTATGAGTGACACCAGGGTACCAGGGGAAGGTTGATGGGCACATTTGAGGTTACAGATGTTTTTATGTGCATATTAATAGAACATGCAGGCTTTCAATGACACAAATTCAGCAGAATAATAAATAAAAAAAATATTTAAACATATTATTATGTTATAAAAACTGTTTAACAATGAAAAAGAAAAATGTATAATCATTGATATGAGGAGATTATTTATTTATTTTTGGAAGGATTCTCCAGTGTAACAGTCAAAATGTTTTCTCTAACTAGGTTAATTCCTTACTACACATATGTACTGAGGTACAAGAGCAGGTACCTGAGTTACAAGTTGGTCCATACCAGCCAGGTTTGCACTTACACACTTCAGGAGATACACATTCCCCACCGTTCTCACAGTGCCGGGTACACACCACTGTAGACACACAGTCCAGACAATGTGCAGTTTGTTAAACTGAGTGCAATAATCATTAAACTCAATCTTGGAGCTTCATCTCAAGACATTTTAAGACTTCAACTTTCAAAACAAAGATCTTATCCAATGACGCATAAACCTTCTTCAAAGCAGCTTCAAATTTTTTTTCTGGTATACTCATTTGTATTTGGGAGAATGGTGCCTCTGTCATTGCCACTGCATAACTGGAGTGTCTGTTCTTGCACTATGTAAATTGACTGCAGCAGGCATGATTTCCCACGAAAAGTGCATTATGCTTTACAGCTGCTGGCAAGAGCTAAAGGAGATAAAAGGATGCCACACAGATGTTGATCTGTTAGTAAATTACACAAGCCGTGTTACTGTGGTTGCTTGATGTTTGGCTGCAAGTGTTCAACTCACTTTTTTTTTTAACATGAGCCAAGTAAGCCCACTTAGATAGAGGTTTAGCAGCTAGCTAGATGTCTCCAGGTGATGTTGGCAAATGTACTAGATTCCACACACAATTATGGGAACTGGTTTAATAAGATAAAGTTAATTTAGAGTTTGGTAGTCTTTAATAAGCTTAGACAAAATAAGCCTCAGAAGTTTCAATATTGCAGACTATCTCAGCTAGCCTGTAATAAATTATACTGTACAATCTTATGTGCAATATAGCCTATATCAGGTCACCAACATTTTATTTGATTAAACACATTCTACACATTATGTTAACACTCATCTCCGATGCCACAATAAAAACTACACAGAGTCATATTGGTGTAAAATCCTGTAATATTACTCTACCTTGTCAGACGACATGATTCTTTCACTTCTAATGGTGTTTTTACCAGTTCAAAATCATTTACTTTGTCAACAAACGTGCATGTACAGCTGTCCATAGAGTCCATTGCACCGTGAATAGCTTGCTAGAATAGTGCACTACATATAGTACAAAATAAAGGTTTGTACTCCCTATGTAGTGCACTCAACAGCAGCGGTTTGGAATTTAGCCCATGAGTGGAGCTCAAAGTACGTTTAGTATGTACGACAGTGTTCGAAAAGGGAATTACACTCCACGACCTGTAGGGGAATCCCAACAAGCTAAAAATACTAATTCTCATCTTGTATACCTTTAAAAAATAAAATCAAATGAAACATCTGCTCACTAATTTCACACTGTGGCCCCA
>JAOVVG010000051.1:19427578-19439890 GCA_028566375.1 Leptodoras nelsoni | reverse complement strand
GTAAATAGTCATGAAAATAAAGAAAACGCATTGAATGAGAAGGTGTGTCCAAACTTTTGGCCTGTACTGTATGTGTAGCATCCACACTACTCAGCAGTAACAGAGAGATCTGTAGATATGCCGCCACATTTCAGATTTAAAACTCCAGGGTTGCGTTACAGTGTGGACAGGCAGAAACAAGGGGCTTTTGGAACCGATGAAGCAGACACATACATTCACTTCCTGATCTTATCAGTCACAACGTTCCTTTATTAATTCGTCACGCTCTTCCGGAATTCACACCCTTTCCCGGAAGTAAACAAACAGCATCTGCCTCAATCAGCAGTAAATGCAATGTGGATAAGAGATTACAAGCTTTACTGACCTTGTTGTCTTTGCTGGCAGCTGTTGTGCACTTAAAGTCTGCCTTTTATAATGCTGTAACTGTCTTCACGTGCATGAGGCCAGCTATTATTTGAGCGATCTGCAACATTTCCCATGTCCAGCGGGTCTACTGTTTACACCAGCACATGCATGTCCAGTGTACCTGAATCATCATGTGTTTTCAGGTGCCTCAGTAGGGACAGAGTTTTCTTCTGATATTGATGGAGATGGAGGATGCTTTTTAACACTATTGTTATCCGTCAGGATTATTCGGGGTAGTTTTGTCTGGATTTCAACTACCGCAATTTTCAAAATATCGACACCGTACCACTCTAAAACATCTGACACGGTCGGGATCTGTGCACTTGTATAAGGCTAAAGGATCCGTGCACTCGTTTACCCTCCACACTCATTTTTATCAACCTTTTTTCCCATCCACTTCCATTGATTTTCTTTCAGTTTCTAATTTTCTGTCATCTGTACTTCTCCTTGAATACCACATTGCATACACACTATCACCAGTCTGATCAAATGTATTTACACTCCCAGCTAGTATATGCTTACACACACACAATCCTGTGTTTGATCAAAAGTATTGGCACCCCCCAAACTATGGACGTACACACACACACACACACACTAATGCGAACGGTGCTGATGCTAAAGTCACTGCTTCGCTGCAATCACACTTGCATTTTCTCCAGGAAATGCACCTCTGTAGTTTTTAAATGCCACTCTATAATGAAAACATATTAGTGTGGGCCTATAGTAAGGTCCCTGAGAACACCCAGTGATGCCTGATAACATCTAATGTGAGCCTATAACAACCTGTATTGTAATGCAAGAACTGTATTGATCAGGACCCAAGCAGGACCCAAGCATTGAGCGATAACCTCTATGTTATAGAGGAGTTTTTTATTGCATCAGCCTGTTTGTCTGGTTTACTCTACTGGGTTTAATCTCATCGGGAAACAAAGCTCAATAACTCAAAAACTAGTAGTTTGCCATTGTTGTCAAAAGTTTGAGAATTTCTATTCCAGTGCTATTCCTACTGTATGACTGCTGAAGTAACTCATGTATTTTCACTACTGACTTTTAGAACATGCACATCACACTGTATAGCAGTATATATTAGACATTCTTTGGGGGAGGGTGCTGTTTTATTTTCACATGACCGATGAAAATCTAATTTAATTGTTTTTCGCTTTTTATATCGAATTAAACAGTTTATTGCTAGTGGAGTCAACACCATCTGCTCAGTTCAACATCCTGGTTGGGAAGGATCTGTGGCAGAGATAGAGCATAAATCAATCGAGTTTGTCTGCTGTATGGATGCGGTCGGTGCTAGAGGTGCCATCGCTGAGCCTGGTGCAGAATGGGCAGTCGAGTACATCGCATCTACGTGAATGAACCTTCTGTGCATGTCAAAATGAAACCCAGGCTGAGAATCATTTACCACTGCCAGCTCATTACAGGACTGACTATGTACTATCAAAGAATGTATTGTAATGCGCACAATGTATATATCAAGTGAGCAGGAAGGGCACTTTAGTAAAATGGCTGCATTATTCTGATATTATAATAAGTCCTTCTTCTCAAATACTTCCAGCATCATGCTTATACGGATTGTGAATATTTAAAGTTTACATCGAAAAGGCTGATGCGCATTTGTGTAACGGACAAATCTGTGTATATTCTGTATACGCTCGCTCACGACATAATGATTCAAATTTTTATTAGAAAATTCTTGCACCCACTTGGAAAAATGGAAAATTTATGTAACAGATAATAGACAAAAGGCAGGAAATGGAATAGGCTCAGCTGCAGAATTACTCAATTCTCCTTCTAAATTCAGTCCAAGAGGAACAAAGAAACAAACAAAAAAAGGCCCAGAATCATCATGGTTAGAAACTCAGACCCCCCCTCTGTCTTCCTCTCTCTCTTTCTCTCTCTCTCTCTTTTCTTAACCACCTGACATATAAATAAGACCTTAAAATGGACCTCTCAAATTGAGCCCCGGCTAAAACAACCAAGTCATTTCACCTCCTGACAACAATTGATCAATTGTAATTACCGACCTGCGGATTGACCCTGCAGTCTGTCTGCTGTCCCTGGAGGGACCCCACAGAGTGAGTGAGCCCCCAGTAACAGGTAGACTCTGTAGGACAGTGCAGGAGACGGAGGCTTTTAATTGCTCTGTGCAGTGCGTAATTGAAGGTTCAAGTGTGTTGCCATGAAGAGTGTGACTTCACTTGGCCTTGTCTAATTAATCCCGTCACACGATCCTTCTGCCTTCAATTTTCACGTTTGGCGAGGTGAGAATAAAGCTGGAAATATAGGTTTGTAACTGTATGCCTCTTGCTGAGCCAGATGCACACAAATAAAACCATATGGAGGAGGGAGTGTGTGCTGGGATTCCAACTTGAAGTGTTTCTTTGGAGACTGGAAGAGAGTTAAATACGATATACAGTAGCTATAAATAACTCGTTGTGATTTGGAATAAATTCATGCTGCATCAGATTTTTAAATGGATACATTGGCTTTAAACCTGTAATACCACTGCGGATATTTCGTCTTTAATGCTGTGCAGCGCAACACAAAATGCTCCTGATATCACCGTGATGAAAGTGCTGGATAGTGCACTAATCACACAGCACTATATCAAAAGGATGCATGGTGGACTGCTTGTTCCCAGACCATGAATGAAATACTTTAGTGGGAGACTGGAGAGAGAGAAGGTCAGCTCTCGAAACCAAAGTGCAAGGTTAGAGCTTCATGAATATCTGAATCACTATTTTCTAGCTTGGATTTCTATGTCACAATACTAATCATGATTTGAAAGTGAAAAACAGTTTTATCGAGTTAATTACGAATGCATAAAGTGAGTTCTTTAATCAGCAGTAAGGTGTTATCATGACAGCTACTTCATTCGGAGTAATACTACACTGTAATATTTGCAAAACAATCACACCTGAAGAAAGCCACTATTAGGTTTTTTTTTAATAATCTCTTTTTTTTATCATCAAATAGCATTTGAGTGATTAACACATTTTCTGAGTAGTGAGAAAATAACAACTCTCAAAACTGACTTATAATAGAAGTCTTAAGGCTAGTTCTTGAATTCTGTCAGTAAATATTTATAATTCCTCACTGTATGCAAATGCAAATTGAAAACTACAACAGTCTGAGACAGTCATGAGGGAACGTGTTATTCATTTATATTCTTTTATTCAACTTTTGAACACAATACAATACATAAACAGAACAACAGACTATACAATCAACAGAAATGCTTTCTCTTTCCAGGAGAGGTTGTATCCGTGTGAGATCTGTCGAAATCAGGTTAAAATTCTTTAGGTGTAACACACAGATCTCACAGTCTGTACCTGTATATGCATCAGTATCTGTTTAGTCCTCAGAATAGCTGTATTTGAAATGAAATATAATTAAATAAGCCGGATTTTTTTTTCTTTGCCTTTTGTAATAGAGACATATGCAGATCTGTTCTTCTGAAAATCCAGCTTGTGCAGTTATTATTTCTGTTTGCACCTGTCTGTGTCGATTTTGGGGAGATTTTCGATTTAATCTCCCCAAAATATGAGCAAATTATTAGCCTGTAAATTATTTAAAGCACAATGACTCTGTCCAAGCTGAATGAAACACTGTAAAAGCATTGTACTCATAAAGGCATTGTTCTTGTCTGCATTAATGTTACCATCATTGTATTTCTTGGTCCCACGAGCTTCATATCAAACACTAACCCACATGAAAGTAGTCTATTGTCTATTCTCAACCAGATGCCAATTTTCTGGCAAGCTCTCTAATAAACAACTAAACAAGTAAATAAGTATTCTTTCTATTTGTGTCTATATTAGTATCTATTCAGAGCACATTATTTGTTCATTCCAGACAACGTATTCATATTCGGCAACTGTATCTATGAATGTGGTAGATTGATTTTAGGAATTTAAATAAAAAACACTAGGGTTTGCTTATTTATAAAATTGAAAAGCAGGCCTCCATGATAAATATGTTAAAAATTAAAGTTTTACTGTAACATCAGGTGCAACTGACTGAATCAGTGGAAGCTTGTCTCGGAAACGACTGCGACTGGTCTCTTTTCAGCAGCTTGGGTCTTTAGCAATGGCTTAAGCATTAGCCTCTGCCGCTTGCTGTCACTCTCCATACACCAATGAAGCTGAGCAGAAGCTGAACAAATAACCCATTAGCTGCCCAGCAGGTTTAATCACAAGCGTGTTGGCTAACTTTCATAAGGAGGAGTCGAGATCAGCACTTTCTTGCTCTGTTTATACAGTTACATATGTCTACATCCACAAGACCCCGAGCTCGCGCCTGAGCAGAGGCCGGTGGCAGAGTTGGAGAGCAGGAGCACCGGCGCCACCTGACTTCCTTCTGTTCTGTTCACAGCACATCTGAAGATGGCAAACAGCACTGTTGCTCACACCCCTCCTTGATCGGCGCATCGTCGTTTGGACCCCTGCCACCAATCACGAGCCAACCGAGTTAACAGACACTTCCGCTCCACACACAACGAACCATCTGTTTTTAAGGCAAAATAAATAATGAAATAAATGTCCCTCCTAACACCACATCACGTGTCCTCTTTCTAAAGCTGCATAACAGTGAGCTGTAATTTATGGGGGTTTGTTCTGACATGGCTCTACATCAGCCGGTAGTGGGTCGCTCGAATCTGGAGTGCTATGTATGTGTGTGTGTGTGTGTGTGTGTGTGTTGTTTTGCTTGGATTAGCATTTCCAGACGCTTTTTCGTAATTGACTTGGCCAGGCTTGTTAACATGATCTTTCTCTATGCCTATGATGCCTCGACGTGTGGCGCTACGGACGCCTGTATTAAGCCAGCAAAGCTCTTACAGTTCTACATTATCAATAAGACTGACAGAACTCTACTTTACTATATGCTTGGACTGGATTATGCCTTATTTTATTATGTTATGGATCATTTTGTGTCTGATCAATATCAGTGTAAATGGATAATAAGGTCAAGTTTCATAAAACTAAATTATACTGCAAGTTATTGGACTTTATTTTGAAGCTAGTCACAAAAGGCATCTAAGATGAAATTATTAATGCAATTTAATCGCTTTAACAATTAGAGATCTGTCTTTGTCTTTGTCTTTGGCCTCACTTTCCTCCAGCGTTCAAGTTGTAACACCTTAAAGTTACAAATTATTATTCAGTTATTCAGTGACACTAATAGGGAGGTATGCAATTACAAGAGTGAATTACAACTGCTCTCCCTAGTGTTTATAATTATTTGTGATATAAATCACCAAACAGAAGAAAAACATTGCTTTATCCATGGTACATACTGTATATATAAAACTTCACATACATTGATTATTTTCAGTAATATAAAGCCATGGTGATCCAGCCATCATACACCATGTTAGTAAGTTGTGCTTTTGAGTTTATTTTGAGACTGTTTTTATTTATTTATTAACTTATTTACTTTATCAACTTGAGGAGGAGTGAGCATGATGCACTCATTTCCAGACACAGGTGTGAATTGTGTCTGTCTTCAGTTTTTACAGCTACAATCCTGTTGCCTTTAGGGGTAAGACACATTCATTTTTGTCATTAAGAGTTAAGTTGCATTGTAATAAATGCATTATTTATCAGATCTGACCCAGAGGCCATGTGCTAGCAGAGAGATCCAATTTCTCTGTAAAAAACTAAGCAACGGAGAGAACGAAATGTCATCATTCCAGGAACCTGTTTCTAAGTTATTTTTAAAGGCTATTTCAGGAGCTGGTTATAAATGTCTTTTCCTAAATTTACCTCGGTTACATTAGTCTCAACGCTACTCCTATTAGTGTATTTTCCAAGCTCTTAGATGACCACACTTCATCTGTGGAAATTACACTGGCAAAGCACATGAATTGTAGTGTTTTAACTTTTTATAAGCAAGAGATCATTAACTTTTCAGCTGAAGTGGATTTTCGGTTACGAGGTTCATACCTGGGGAAAATCTGAAGCAATTTATGAAGGTTGTCGTAAAGTACTCAATCTTGTCATACAGAGACGTTTAGGTATCATATTTCCAGACCTTGTCCGATCACGCCCCCCCCTCCTTCTCCTCAACCACCTCTAACCCATTTTCTCTTTCCCTTTTTCTTTCTCTCGAGTGACAGATGGGTTGGCCCACCTCTCAGAGGATGGTCTTAGGCAGACCTGTGTACGCCTGACAGGATGGCACAGATCAGACGACATTGTGGAAGGTGAAGAGAGTTTTCGCTCGCCAACATCACTGTGTGATGCGAGGCAAAGGGGGCCAGTGGCAGCCTGACTGGCTGGGATGGATTCAAAAAGTGCGAGACCCTGTTTTGTGTACAAAACGATGGCACAGGCAGCTGGCAGTGAGCATATGACAGATAAGGTGCTGTTTGTCCTGTGTGCTAAATCACCACTCTGTGATGTTAATCTTTCTAACAAACTACTTTCCTCCACTTGAGTTGAACAGTTAAGCAGTTTTGTATTATACTGGTCATTTTTTCCTAATATAATCACCCATTAACTATGCAACAATTTATACAAGAACATGTAATCTTAACATGGCCTAGATACCCAATTATATAACTAATACCATATGCTTATAGTATGTAAGAAATAAGTTTTTATGTAAAAAATATTTTTTATTTATTATCACATCCTGAAGTGCCCCCCATACTACAGTATAATTATTTTTACATACAATTCATTTTTTTTAATTAATGTTATTAATGTTACATGTTATTTATCATTTTATAATTACATTTATTGTTCTGGAATGTCCAGGAAACAAGTTAGTTCCCGTCATCACTTACGTTATAGCAGATACAGACAGTATTTCCCTCACCAGCCCCTCTTTATTCTCTCGCTCTCTTGAAGGTAATACAACAAAAATAACCACCAAACAAGAAACACACCTTGCCATGTTAAGAAGAAATCAAAAAGTCCTCTTTCCTGAAGACCCCTGCTTTCCCATGCTGGAAAATTGCTGATTCCTTCCATAAATATTAAATAAATGTCTACTCACAGAAAACATCACCATATCAACAAAGATTGTTTTTTCTGTTACTGGAAAAATATTTAATATTATCATTAGATTATATGGAGCATCTGTAATACATGTTCCTGTGTTACTATAGAAACAACAATGCATTAAAACTAGTGCATTAATATAGACCTGTGATTTGCCTTGCAGGCAGCACAAGCACTTGACCACACTGAGCGCTGTGTTTTTTTTTTTATTATATATTTTTTTAATTCCTTCCTTTAAAATTCTAAATTATATTTGCATGTGACAAAGTTCTTGTCATCTTTTTGTCAAAATAACCTAAAACGTATAAAATAACATTAAATAAAAAACGAAACCAAAGTACGTACTATAAACTTAAAAGGCCACTAGTGCTTTAGTAAACAGTTTCGGTGAACTCATGTGCGTTACATGGATTTTGCTTTTTCATATCCTTGCAAATCACAATCATGAGATGCTTCTCTGGATGCGTGTGACCCTTGGCTACAGAGATGCACTACACCCAATTTCACCACTGTATGAGCACACATCAAGAGCTATTCATCAGTGTCATGAATGTCTCCATAAAGCCCCAACCCTGTGGGGTTTCGTCTGCCGTAAAGCCGCCAAGTGAGCAACGGGCAGCAATGTAATGAGTGTCAACCAGTGGCAATGCCTAGAATCAGTCTCTGCTCACCGTCAATTACTGCTCCAGTACCACGATGCTCTCTGGAGTCAGCAACAACTCTGCTGTCTTTGATCGGCTTGCTGAGAGCAATTATCAACCGAAGCCTTGGAGTGTAAATCCAATATGAGATCAAAATGTAAGACTGAGCAAGCAACGGATGCACCGGGGTGGCCTTCACAGCAATAATGTTGGGTTTCTTAAAAAAAAGCAAGACCTTCATTTGTACCTTCATGCAACTTTGTTAGGTACATTCACTAAAAAAAGCATAGTGTGTAAAGGACAGATTTGAAAGCTGAAGTGGAGATGATTAGGTTTGTAAATGTGATCTGGTTGAATAATATATTTACACAGTGTTCATGCTTTTAAGATATTTTTTAACACTAATTTCTATGTTGTATAGCTTCAGAGAGGCAAAGCTTCTTCAGTTGACCTAAATCATTTGACTTTGCACTTTGGATTACCCAGTGAATGATTTATGTATTTTTCTGTCAATGGCTGGCTATTGATTTGCAGTAAATGCTTTTTGTCAGGTTTTCTTATGTGCATTAGAACTTGTTGAGGTGCTCCAAACACATTTGGTTACACTAAGGCCCATTTGGTTTCATTATACTTGTCAAACACAGCCAACTGGGACACAAACCATTTCCTATGAGCAAACATGGCAAGCTGTAAAGCAGAGTGAGACAACGCAAGCCTCGGCAAACACAGAGGTGAATGGATGGGCATGCCGTGCCGGGCTAAATGGCTTAACACCAGCCACTCTGCTAATGGAGCTGACAGAGCGAGCAGGCGTTTGCTTGCTGTAGGATAGAGGAGAATGGCAGAATTACTGTCAGCCCAGTAAAACATATGGTCAAAGTGTTTGTTAAATACACATTTTAAGAGATTGGGTGAATTGATTATGCACTCAGCTGTTGATAGAGTTTCATCAATGTTAGATGTACAAACGATTGATTTTTAAAAATTTATAGCCTATATTTTGCTACAATAAACACAGGGAAAAAAATCAGTTGCTCACACAAAATAGGCATGGTGGCATTGCAGTGACCAGAGAGCAGTGTTTCATTCTGGTAAGGAAACATCATTTGGAAGGGATTTGACTTTATGACCCCAGTGGCAAACCCGAGCAAGGGTTTAAAGCGACTGGAAATATTGATGCATTCAGAAGGAAAGTTGGCAATACACTTTAAAAAATATATCTTTTGAAATTAAAAATAATCTTTGGTGTACAAACGGCATTTCCAGAACATTTTGAACATTTTCTAAAAATGTACAAAAACTGAAATTCCCTTGAACCTTTATTTAACAGACAAAAGGACAAAGAAAAGATTTTCAGTGATGAACTTTATTCTATTTGTTAAATATAAACAAATTTAGAAATTGATGCCTGCAACTCACTCAAAAAAAGCTGGGAGGCAAAACAAGACTGAAAATGTTCTACAAGTAACAGTGGAAGGTTCCACAATTATCAGTTTAACAGGTAGCAGGTAGCAAGATACATAATCTTGGTCACCAAGAGAGAGTATAAAAGGAGCATCCACCGATATCTTTGTTTTTGCCAGCAAGGATGGGTCGTGGTTCACCACTTTGCCAAACTTCATGAGAGAATTGTCAGTTCAAATACAATGTTTCTCAGCACAAGATTGCAAAGAATTTAGGTCTTTCACCATCTACATCTACAGTCTATTTGGCAGACACCCTTATCCAGAGTGACTTACATTTATCACATTTATACAACTGAGCAGTTGAGGGTTGAGGGCCTTGCTCAAGAGCCCAACAGTGGCAGCTTGGTGTTGCTGGGGCTTGACCTTGACCCCCAACATTCAATTCAGTAACCCAACACCTTAACCACTGAGCCAACCCTGCCCCATATCATGAAAAGATTCAGGGGGTCAGGGGAAATCTTGGTGTGTAAAGGCCAAGGCCAGAAACCACTGTCGAATGTGTGTGAACATTGAGTCCTCAGGTGGTATTGTTTGAGAAACCATCATGCTACCATGATGGACATAACCAGATGGGCTCAGAAGATCTTTGGAAAATCATTGTCACTTAACACAGTCAGTCCCTGCATCAAGAAATGCAACCTGAAACTGTACTGTGCAAAGAGGAAGCCATTTATTAATATTGTACAAAAAGGCCAGTGGGTTCTCTGGGCCCAATGTCATCTCAGATGGACTGAAAGTCAGTGGAAATGTGTTCTGTCATCAGACCAGTCCAAGTTCAGCTTGTTTTGGGAGAAGAAATAGAAATTGTATTCTATGTGGCAAAGATAAAAAGAAAAACAGCATCTCTGATGGCATGGGGGTGCATCAGTGCCCACAGCATGGGTGATCTGCGTTTATGTGAATGTACTATTAATACGGAGGCTTATATTGGTATTTTGCGAAGACGTATGCTACCGCCAAGACACCGTCTTTTCCCAGAGACAATGCCAGGCCTCATGCTGCACAAGTTACAACAGTGTGGCTAGACAGGGCTGCCTGCAGTCCAGATCTGTCTCCTATTGAGAATGTATGAAGCATCATGAAGAGCAGAATCAGACAACAGCAACCACAGACTGTTGAGCGGCTCAAAAATGAGCAAAAATTCCACTTGCAATACTACTACTTTTGCAGGCATTTCTAAATTTGTTTATATTTGACAAATAGAAATAAGTTCATCATATCTATCTATCTATCTATCTATCTGTCTGTCTGTCTATCTATCTATCTATCTATCCTTTTTACCTCATCATTGTCAAAAAAACTAAAACACGACATAATTTGAGGGCAGAGAAAGTTTTGCATAATATTTCAATCTGAGATATTTGAATTAACCACCATCATTTGTGTCCTGTTGAGAACCGTGACGATCATTTTACCAGACAAATTTGACCACAGTTTGTACACGTGTATGCGTGTCCCTGATGTTTGCACGTTCGTGCAAAATTAAGTCTTTATTTATTTATTATTTATTTTAAAGAACAGATTCTATTGTGATGTACAGAAGACTTTTAGTGTTAGGCTCCATAGGAGAAGGAAAAAAAATGAACAACCGTATTTGACATTGAACCCTAAAACAAATGAACCTGTTTCCTTTTCACGTGAGCTTGAGCTTTAGTGCCATTTTCAAAAGGTGTCTTAACACCGGGGTAGATTTGTAATCTCACCTTTCTTGGTTTTAAATGATCCTCACATTTTCTTGACTTTTTAAAAAAAAATAACGTTTCAGTGCAGAAAGTTTTACGTGGCCCCGACTGAAATGAATCATTGCTTATGTTCATTATTCACCCGCTTTAGTCTTTTATTTATTATTTCTTTTATTTCTTCTTTACTTCTCCTACTTTGTCTGTATTATTCCAACAATGTGCTTAATCAGGTAGGTACTAAACATTTTACAACTGCTGAATGTCTGAGACCTCATCCCTGTCCTCAGTGGACTTGCAGCCTACAATGGCATTTGAGTTTGGATTTGATCTGAGATACAGGACACAGCACACACTGGCTTTTAAGCTGGATTTTTCCATGTGAGTCTGTCAGGAACACTTTTAATAGGACTACTCGCTAAACGGGGAATATTATCATGTTGCACATAACAACTAGAAATATCTACTTCAAATTCCAAATATACCGACCTAAAAACTTGTTTTTGATTCCTGTTACACACAAACACAAACACAAACACACACAGAGCTGGATGGAAGTGGATAGGAGCCTAGCATAGACAGTATATTTTAATCTAATCTTAAATCATAAGCACATCACACTGAGTGTTAAAGGTTTTCTTTCCTTTGCAGTTATATCCATAGGCCTTTATGAACTCTACGTCTATATAAGGTCATCCTTTCCAAAATTTTACTTAATAAGACAGAATGCTGAAAGCTTCCTTAAGTTTAATGTGGTTCAGGTTTAAATGAGATATTGATTAGTTATTTCTCTCACTGTTTTTTGACTAAATGCATTGTGCTTGGATCTCTGACTATGAAAACCCCCTAAAAAGATGTACTAGACGTCATAGACGTAAAGCAGGCGATTATACTAATACTGAATCTAAACATCAAACATGGGTTCCTACAGCTGTAATTTTAGTTCTTTAGTTCCTAAAGCTCAAGCGTGGAATCCCATTGTGCTAATTCTCCATGTTTGATTTTGTGTTTCTGTGTGGAGTTTGCATGTTCTCCCCGTGTTCGCGTGGGTTTCCTCTGGGTACTCTGGTTTCCTCCCACAGTCCAAAGACATGCAGGTAGG